>JAQFYE010006528.1:0-10701 GCA_034694305.1 Protaphorura glebata
TTGTTATCAATTATAAATGAAAAGTAGTTAAAAACATTTATTCTAATGATGTTTGCGTAAAGTTATACACCGTGCAGAGCTGGAAATACATATGCCATGCCATGCCACAGGTTATTTATGCTGTGTGAGGTTAAAAATACAAAAAACAAATGTCAAAAGTTAGTTTGTCCAAATAATTATTCATTTTGAATGTATGATTAGAATATTTTCGTTCATTTCATTAACAACTCCATTTCACGCAAATGATTTAATTGTTGAGAACTTGGTTTGGAAAAAAAGGAATCAGTTTCAGTTGAGTTTCTTTCTCAAAGGACACGGGATGATGAACTTCGCTTCGCTCGCTTTTCCGTAGCACAACCGATGACGGAATGATATAATATACTAGTTTAATACGAGACAGACAGTCACAATCAGTTCAGCAATTCCATACTTGTGTCATTTTGTTTTGGGTTATGTTTTAATCAATTAAATCATAATGCGAATGAAACTAAATTGCAGTTTCTCTATGGGAACGAGTTCGCGATGACTGCAAATGAAGCGGCGGAAGTTATTCATTTGGCACTCAGATACAACTCGAAGGAATTGGTAACAAAATGCTCCGACTTCTTACAATCTGAATTGGACATCGAAACTGCTATTCAAATCCATCAGGTTGCAAAGGAATTGGACCAAAAAGCTCTCGAGACTAACGCCATGGAATTCATTTTGAAGTAATATTACTAAATTTTAAGTGTGCTACGAAATCTATTTGTTAATTAATATTCCATTTTCCAATATTATCAGAAACGGAAAGCAAGTGGTTGAAGATATTGGGTTTTTGGAAATGGATTTACTCACATTACAATCAATTTTGCAAAATGATAATTTAGTGGCGGATGAACTCACAGTTTTTCGTGCTGTCATGAGGTACGATAACCATACATTCCTCAAGTCTATTACCAAATACATTTTCTTTAAAAAATAATTCAAGATTACCATTGCGTCATTACATTTTGTACATTAAGTGTTATTTTTTTTTCAGGTGGGCAGATAACGAATGCGACGTGAAGAATTTGTCACGTACAATCGGGAACAACCGAATTGTCTTGAAGGACGTGATTCATTTGATCCGGTTCCCTACAATGAGCTTACAAGAATTCACAGACGAAGTAATTGGAAAACACGATGGAATATTAACTGACAGTGAAGCCGTCGGAATCTACCGGCATTTCACCACTACAAAGCCTCAAGTCCAGTAAGTCCAAATTGAAATAACCTGTCGAAACAAAATAACCACAAAATACAAATAATTGTATCGTAAAACGTATTTCAAAAGTATGAATTTTGAGTTTGAGGCTGATCGCTAGCAAAATGTAAATAAATTTGTATATTTATATGTCAGGTCAGGAGTTCCAGAACTTCAGTTCAGCAAGACCAGAAGATTGCCAAACATTTACTTCGTCAAACCTTACGTGAGATCTGAGCATGTTGAAAAAAGCAAAAGCTGCCGTCTTTATTTTGGACGGGGCTCCGCCAAGTGCCAGACAACATTTCAGTGAGATCTTTTTATATATATCACAAACGTGACATGCCATTAATCACGTGCTGTCGTTATGATGCTCAAATTCTGCTTTCAGATTTACAACGAATAAGGATATTCGAGTAACAGCGATTGAATTCTTCATTCAAGATCCCGGAACCCCACCGATTTGGATTTATGTCTGTCCATCTGATCAACCTATGGAAATAACCAGTACGATACGTCGTCCCGCTTCTTCAATTTTCGACCTGAAAAATGGCGGTATTGATGTTGTCGAAGGTGTGCCCTGCGTTGTCAGAATCAAATCCTCTGTAAGTATTTTCAAGGTGTAAATTTAGTATTTGAATATTATTGACAATTTTGAATATTAAAGGAATTCTATTGATTTTTGAATTAAGGCTGGCACCTTCGATGGTGATTTGAGGATAACACCTCTCGCTAGTTCTGTGCGAGTGAATTGTGGAGAAGACTCCACCACCTTCACATTTTCTGAATCATCTGGAAATTGTGACTACGGTCAAAGATGCATTTCTGCAGGGCAAATCTGTAAAATACATTTTACAGTCTGATTACGATTTTAGCCGGTTCTTGTGTGTTTGTGTAAGATAATTGTACGATTTCCTTATCATCCATTTAAAATTAATAGTTTAATCGAAAATGGGAACTCGATTTCATTTATACTGTTGAGTCGAACTTCGAATCTGTCAGACGTTTTCTTCTCAAATGAAAACCATGGAAGCAGGTAAGACGAATAAAATTAAGTAAAAAGTAAATCCAATGCTCACAAAACCAAATAATGTCATGCTAATTAGGTGTGATACATACAAATTATTTAGAAATTGTAAACTAATTTGTACAACGTATTATGTCCAATCAAAATTTGAAAACTTAATACGTAATTAATTAAATGAGAAAAATAGTCAAATTGTGCTCGGAATAGTGGAATGAATGAAATATATAAAATTGATAAATAAAATTCTATAAATTCGTCAAATAACAAAATTCCGACAAAAATGTATGCTGTTGTGAACAATTCCTATTTAAATAAATAATATAGTAACTTAATTAGTTAAATTAGACTCTCAAATAGATAATTTCGACACTCTAATTCGAAGGGCAATCCTGCGAAAAAATTGCATGGCACAAAGTCATTACTCCTACGTACAGAATGAACATTTTTTAGCGATTAAGAGGTTTTTTTTTATTTTTTCCAAATTATAAATGTTTGAATATTTTTTCTTTCGCAACAAAATAACTTATACGATTAACTTAAATTAATGTATTATTTCGTTCCAAGGTCTACCTACAAACGAATCATTTCTCGTAAAATGTCCTCTCAGTAATTCCAAGAAGGCTTCACATGTATTTGATTGCTGTAACAGGAGGGTCCGTAACTCATCCTGTCAGAGAATTTGCTTATTTTTCATTCCAAAAATAGTTAACGTCGTCGGAGTAATGAAGGATTTTGAATTTAAATTGCACAGGACATACAATGAAATCAAATTGGAACTTAAAATTGGGTGCAAATTGCCAAACATTGTGAGATTTCGCAATGCTTTGCAGTCACATCCGAATTATTTTTTTATTATCGGTAATAACGTGTCACGGCCCCTCCTGTAACAGCAGAATGAACAATCTTAAGTTTTTACGCTTCAAGAACACTTGTCTGGTTTCTTTCCAGTGCAGATTAATTTACATTAAACCAAGACGATCTGTGAAAGATATCCCTTGAAGATTTCAACCATACCCATATGGTGAGAGTAATGCGCTAAACTATGGAATGAAGTGAAAGTTGACAAGAATTGTTCATTTAATTTATTCAAGAAAGAAGTGACCAAAATTTGGTCACCAAATGGGTACTGTCTGACTTTGATAGAGTTTAAGGTGAAAACTACTGTATACTATTAAGTTTAAAGGTAAGATTGATACAGCGTAGGGTGCTTATCGAAGGTGAAGATACTTCTGGCTCATTCTCCACCGTGTATCACCTTGTGTCGAGTTATATCATATTTTTCAAAAAAGGCGTTTCCGCATACGTCACACGTGTAAAGTTTTTTTGCAGTGTGTGTCCTTTCGTGTCGAGCTTTATTATAATTACGGACAAATTCCACTCCGCAAATGTCACATCTGTACGGCTTTTTAACAATATTTGGTGATTCACAGACCCCGGGTTCATTTCCACTCTCAGCGGCACAGTCCTTGAAATTTCGAAGTGCCGACGGGTCATCAGAATTCATCTCATCACCAGCTGGTTCAACTTTTATGGCTTTAATTATGGAGAACTTCTCACTGGGGTCAAGGTCAATAGGATGTACTCTTGTATGGGTGTCATTGTACATACCGTCACCAATCGTCATCATGCTCTGAGACACTGTGCTCCTGCAAAACACTATGTTAGGTACCGTGCAGTAGAAAACAAAATTAAGTCGGGTTTACGAGGGTTGCTGAGAGTAAATGTTTCGCGCAATCCTAATTAGTAAACGTGAAATAATTACCTCAAACGGAATTTATTGTTTCTCAATAAGGTTCAACTCGAGTTAGAAAAAACATTTACAATGCGATTCCAAGTTGTGTATTCGCCTTAAAAGAATTTCAATTGCTTTTTACGTCAATACTAGGGTTGAGTGTGTAAATACTCCCGACTTTAGAAAATTGAGCTAATTAGCCCGCTTCGCTATTTGTGGGCGTGCCCAGGTTTGCATGCTCGTGTAGTTGAAGGGGTGGGACATATGAGTACACTTTTTGTTTTGTGTGTTAACGTTTCCCTATGCCGGAGAGCCATACTAATTAGCCCCACTCCCATTTGTGAGCATGGTTTTGGAGTCACATGCTCATGTTGTTTAATTTGTTTGTGGGAAGGAACTCCTAATTCCCCAAAATAAGCGAAAACTGGAATAAGGAGGCGTGGAAAGAATTTGTTGTTACGTAGTCTTTTTATTTAACAAACGTAATGTGTCTTTGGTTTGGTATTGTAGAAGTATTTACTACAGTATGGTTGACTGTAGGACTTGAGACCCAAAGGTCCTAACTCCTCGAAATGAGATTGACAAGTGAGTCTCTCTGGTAAGAAACTCCGTGGATAATAGGCAATGTCACAGGCATGCAAAATATTCCATAACATTATTCATTACATAATATTTCCTTGCATGCACTAAACACACTACAAGGAGAAGCTCAATTGACTTGAAATGAACTGACATGAACCCAAAATGAGCTCATGTTATCTCTGGTGCATTTATGACCATCGTTCATTTACATTTTTTGAACATTCTCCCATCTTAATTATTTATAATTATAAAATTAGGAAGAAAAATATAAGTAGTATTGTCCCTATGTAGACTCTGGTACAGCATTAAATTACCGATGATCAAATGACTGATTGGTTTGATCAAATTACCAAAAGTCAATCGTCATCCTCAATTTAAAGAATGAACGACTTTATGCACTGTTCCAAAAATGAACAGCTTAGGTTTGATTTTTTCAAACCTGTCCTTTAGTCCGAGAGGAGATAACATAAACTAACCGTGACATTTTGACGGTGGTAGCTACCCTCCCATCTATTTCAGAATGACCTTTTAAGGTGAGGTTCATCCCTGGCTGGCCTATCTTGACCATATGCTCCCATCTGACAGCTGACAAATGTCATTCCGAATTTTATCTCTGTGGTCCTTCTCAATTGGACGTAGTTTTCCATCGACCTTTTTAATAACGTGAAACGAACACATTTGACAAATAAAGTCATTTCCAAACACAGCATTAAATCCATTTGTAATAGCTGAACTGGCACCTCCCATAATAATGAACGGCTTGTATTGTAATTCCATGAGGCGGTGAGCTGCATCTTTCAAGGCTCTAGGATAACAAAACACAATTCGTGTTTACAAAAATTTGAAATTCACCTAAAAGAATTTGTTGATTTTCTAGGAATTTCAGAAATATTACACCAACTGAGACTAGAAATGCAAAGTATAAACACACCTAAACATAAACTCGAACTCTGCTCCTGTTTCACCATAGCAGACAGAAATTCCAAATGGATGGAAAACGCGATTCTTATCACTGGTGCCGACCATCAAAACAGGATACCCCTGCCAAACAAGTTTGTATGTGGCACCAGTTTGGATAAAGTTGTTGTAGTTCATAAGCCCTAAAAGTCTCTTGGTGGACATAGAAATCTGGAGATCTGGATCCATTTCTAAATTCACTGGTATTTTGCATGCCACGACAAATGGTGCATCAGGTTCTACTGGGATTTTCATTCTCTTGTCACACCATTATTGCAATTCGGATGAGTTTATTGTTGGTTGGCCGTATTTCTGCTTTCTATAGAATGAGAGATAATTGTTTAATTTAGTTCTCGGCGGCTCCTGAATTCCTCGTGTTTTCAGTGTGGCCAGAATTTGGTTTGGCCTTGTAATCCCTTCATCTAACAGATTTCGTACAACTTCTCTCAAATCTTCTGGCAGACTTTTTGAAATCTTTCCGTGTTCTGAATGTTCGCAGGTTGTTTTAAACGACGGTACCTACAATAAATTAAATTAAATTAATATCAAGTTTCAACTGGTTTCATTTGACTCCTAAGGAACGCGAAATAAGATGGAAGGTCGCATAGTAATTTAAATTTAAATATTTATTTTGAGTTGAACTATATTTGCTCAGCATTTTCACTTTATATTTACCTTTAAACTCTCTGCATGATATTGTAAATGAATTCCAGCCGGACACGATCTTCTTTCTTTAAAAGGGACTTCGTTACATCTATACGTGACCTTTTGACCGATGGCAGTTGCTTTCTCGGTATCTTTCGTCCATATCTTCAGGCCAGAAGCAATATTTTCAGCGTCTTCAGTAAGTTCTATTGTTCTTTCAGGTATCCTGATTCGTTTCAGCTTTTTCTTCTTGATTCTGACCTCGCCTGAAGCTTCTTCCTCACTTGAAACGTACGCTTCTACGGGGATTATTTTTATTGTTCAAGTTGAATTTCAGTTTTATTTTGTTGTTTGCACAAACAATATACTTTCGCTTGACCTTAAACAGAAGTACGACTTTTGTAGCAAACCATATGCTCGCCAAATTACTAGCTAAGGACGAGCTACTCTCGAGTGTTGTTCAAAACCATTTCCGGTATTATTGAATCAATTCACAACTGAATATTCATATATGCCAACTCAATTTTTAAAATACTTGCACTTATGTATTTATGTATTATCACCTTTCAATAATCCCCGGGCAACTCTACGAGCCCGCAAAAAAGCGTTGCCAAAAAAGAAATGCATAAATATAATTATGTATTCCGTTGTCATTCGCGTAAAGGTTCTTTCCACATTTTGTGAATTTTCCAGAAATCAGTAGTATCTAACGTTGTCTTGCTCGTTAGTTTTCAGCAATACTCATCTACTGATTCGAGAATTAAATAGTTATTGCCTACCCTGCGTTTGTGCCGTTCAGTCTTCGCAAATAATCTCACGTAACTAAATTATAAGGTGACAATTCTGTCACATTGTAATTATCTCATATTCTGGTCGCTTAAACAGAATAATCAAACACAGATTGGAGTCTGACTGACAGGCGTTATCAACATCTGCCCGTCAATTCATGTAGGAATTACATATGCCTTCTTTGGGTTCACAATTGAGCACTCCAGACTAAGTACAATTCAACTGAACATTGCGAAATCCTGGAACTCCAATGTACAAATTTTCCAGAATTTTCTCCACGATAAGCGTTTTGGTACTTGGTGAGCGTACTTTTGACAATCACATCAATATACTTCAACAACAGCCCTCCTGCATGCGTAAGTTTATACTGGGAAAATAAAACAAAATGATGAAATGTTGACAAAGGTTAGTCACAACGAAGTGGTTCATCCTATGCACTAACCTCAATGTATCGGCGATATCAGTGATACTTAGCCATTACAGCCACTGTCCAGGTTACGAAATAAATCGTGAAACAGAAATTATAGGACTCCATAAGCGCAGTGTCAGTCGTGTTTAAATAATAAACTCGATTTGGCATGTAAGTACAATATGAGCTAACCTAGTAAGGCGTTGTCAAGTTATTCATATTCACTTCGACACTCGTAATGTGTATATAAGTGCAATTTTTTTTTCACATTTGCAGTTGTGGAAGAGAGTTATCAACTAGTTTAGCTTTTTAATACGGTCACGTAGAAAGTGTTCGAAATGAATAGTTCCATGATATTGTTACTACTCACCGGCTTAGCTTTAACGAAGGGTGCAATTCAGCAATTCGAATTTTATTCTGAACCTGATCAGGGAGGAACTTTCTTGACTTTGAGAGACAAAGTCTATGATCTGAAGGACTGGAAGTTCTTCCTCGCAAATGTCAAGTCATATTGCGTCGCTGGAATGTAAGCGAAATATTTTGTTTATATTTTCAGCATGTCGTAGCCCAGATTTGTGCAATTATTGTGCATTGTGCATGTTCTCATGGAGTTAGGGAGAATGAGCTAGGCGGCGAGGCCAATAAGGCCCGTTGCGCTCTAACACTTTCCGGTATACTATATATACTCATATCTCTACTATTCCAGAGGCCGATACTTTAGTCTACCATCGCACTTTAACAGCACGAAAGAGAAGCGGAGGTTTAAGATTAGATTGGATGGAATTTGGGAAAGAAAGGGATCTCTCCTCCCGGCTACCAATTGCTTATTGCATATGCAATCTTTTAGCCGAACACATAGTTTACTGTACGGACATATTTTTTGTCAGGTAATAGTTCTCAGAAGACAGGTCAACACAGATCTACTGGTAAAATCCGCACATATCCAATCTAACAATCACTATCAGAGCTTAGCTCAAGAAAAGGTATTAAAGACCAGTTCTTGAGCCACTCTGTCCGGTAGTGTCTTCATTTGTTCGCAAAATCGGCGTCCACCGTGATTAGACTATCAATCCCAGACGCAGAAATTTCATCCCTGGCTGGTTCGCACGATTCAATTCTCTACGACCGTCTGTCCGTGCTCAGGTGAGGAATTCCGATAAAGTGAAATAAATCCAAACTCTATCTTTCTCTGAATTCCAACCATCGCAAGACTGGTCAAACTATTGAACGCAGACAGCAAACGACGAGAATCCACTTTAGGACGACAGAAATCACAAGACAACTTTCCTCAATCTCGACCAAACGAAGACTTCTTTTCACTTCTTTTCACTTCAATATTTCGTGGTCAAGCTATTGGGGAGTTATGTAGTTAGCGGGTTGCGCAATTGGCAACTTCGTACCGAAGCATTATACATGTTTACATTATACTACACTGTTTATCCAGATGGACTTTCTACGCAAATACTCACTTTCACGGGAGACTCAAGGGTAGCTATTTTGGAGATGGAGGAATCGCAGCCGCATTCGAAGAAAGGAGATGTGCCAATGGATCGGATTTCGCTCAAATTAACTCTGTACGCTTCCGGGGACCGGCGGACACCAGAACAATTGCAGTTTCAATCTACGAAGGAACAATTGATAACAATGTCGGAGGGTTTGAACTTGTTGTTGAAGGGAGAGCCGCCAATAATTTCCCAATGAATAAAACAGTGGTTGTTGGCTCACATGGAAGATCAAGTTGGACCTTCTTCACAGAAAACAATTTTGAAGGGACCTCTTGGTGTTTCCCTTTCGATGGAAGGGCCTACCGATCCGGACAAGTAAATGAGACGCATCCTATCCGTTCTGTAATTAGAGATTGTGATACACAGTCGGTCAGTCAGACCATTCGTGAGTACCAAATGGGAACACCGAACTGATTCACACAGTAATAACCAAATCCGTAATATAATGGTTAAGTACTGTGAATTTCAAAAGTTCACGATCTTGATTTGATTAAATCTTCGTTGCAAAGAAATGGTTCCATTTATTGAATCACGATTTATGCATCAGGTAGAGTAAATGAGCAACGCGTCGTCCTTTACGGTTAAATGTTCGCCACTGCACAAATTCACAAAAGCCACAAAACAAATTGTTGTGTGCTTAACTTTTTGGGGTTAAGACGTTCAACAAAGTAAGAACAATGTGGCAGCGACCAAAAACGAAGCTGAATCTAACCGCTCACTCCTTGCTATTAGGAAACGGCGTTTTTGTTTCAGAATTGTTTTGACGGATGCGTCAACGTCTAGATTGTTAGCGGAAAGTATGGGTAACGGGTTGGCGGCGTGCTACTCGTCTACTCCGTATGTCACGGGTCGGCGGAGTGCTTCTACATCTTCCACCTTAAATTCTATCCAAGAACTCTGCACCGAAAGTCCACTGTTTGGGCACAAGAAACTATCTGGCTGGTAGCTAGTTATGACAAGGACTACCGATGACGACCACTAACGCCACAAATGCCTATTCCTTTTCAGGTCAAATGCTGGGATAGTATAGAACGTCGAAAGATTTCCTGACTCAATCCAGACTCCAGAATAAATCTTGCCAAATAACTCAAACGATGAAAGACACAAAACAATTGTAATAAATATCGCTTTATTTTTGTACGTAAAACTACGTAAATTGTTTATCAACAAAGACTCTCAATAAGACCAAACTGCGTCTACACTGGAGCAGCCCTAGATTAACAATGCGTCGTCTCTTGCTCTGCAACACAAACTTCATTTCTCTCAACACAAAGGCACGTCCACTCTGTACAAGAAACGCTGCTCACTCACTTATGTCCACGTAACCTTCGTCCGTCGTCCGAAACTCACTTATTGTTATAATTTGTCTGATTGACCAATATTTGGGAGTTCGCTCTCTCTCACCACTGTACCTATTGTCCAATCCCAATCAACGGCACATACCACAATTCCACAAATGTCCTATAGGTGGTGCCGACACTACTTCTCTTTCTTCTCGCTCCGTCCCTCTTGACCTCTCGGCGACAGCGACTTCTCTTAAAAATCGGGTTGTGAGAGTTGCTCGAGCTAATGACATTTTCGAGGGTGTCGGGCAAAGGTCTTTCAGAAAAAAGAGTTTGGGTCAAATCGTTGAGTTACACCCTAAGTAGTTCCCTCGTAAGAACTGCTATTATCTATTCTTACTGGTATATTCATTTATTAAAGTCATCACTTCAGAAAAACATCAAATACATTTTATTATGATATTTCAATTTTTAGCAAGTCCATTGCAGCATGATGGTATGGTTGGCCCATTCTGTCTCGCTGTGCTGGGGTTCGATTCCTCGGACT
>JAQFYE010006529.1:0-10700 GCA_034694305.1 Protaphorura glebata
CTTATGATACCAATGAGATTAAAGCAAAAAATTACTTTATGACGCTCTCTATTAAGTGTATCTGTAACATATTGGTTAAAGCTGATTCGTGAAAATAGTAATCGTGCAATAAAAGAGGTATATAAATCGAAGCAGTATTGAAGTGAAGTTGCGTTGATATGATTGAGTTTGTAAGGAGGTAGGGTGAGAAGTATTGCACCAGACAGACAGACAGACAGACAGGACAATTTTATAAGCCCTTTGCAGGACTGCGTCCACGGGCTAATAAACAGTCGAGACTTAAGGATAGGCCCGTGGTAGTGGAGTGGTTGAGAGGGTATAGAGAGTAGTTAAGAGGGTATAGAGAGTGGTTAAGAGGGTCTTGGAGAGTGGTTGAGAGGGTATAGAGAGTGGTCATGAGGGTATTGGAGAGTGGTTGAGAGGGTATTGGAGAGTGGTTGAGAATTAATAGAGAGAGGTTGAGAGGGTTTAAAAAGTGGTTGATAGGGTATAGAGAGTGGTTTATAGGATACAGAAAGTGGCTGAGAGGGTATAAAGGGTGGTTGAGAGGGTATTGGAGAGTGGTTGATAGGCACAGAGAGTGGTTGAGATGGTATAGAGTGGTTGATAGGGTATAGATAGTGGTTGATATATGTGTACGATAGAACGCTTCCACTTAAGCGATAGGAAGTCGTCCTATCTCTTTAACATTAGGAGGCGATATCTCTCCAACGTTACATATCATATGGAAGCATGTGTAGGATAGAACGCTTTTACTAAATTAGTTAGAAGTCGTCCTATCCCTTTAACATTAGGGGGCGATATGTCTTTAACGTTACCATCTGTTTAACATTAGGGGGCAATATCTCTCCAACGTTACATATCATATCACATCTAGATGGAAGCATGTGTAAGACAAAAGGCTTCCACTAAAGTGGTTGGAAGTCGTCCTATCTTTTTAACATTAGGGGCGATATCTCTCTAACGTTACCATCTCATTAACATTAGGGGGCGATACCTTTCCAACGTTAACATCTGTGTAACATTAGGGGGCGATATTTCTCCAACGTTACATAATATCACATCATTATGGAAGCATGTAAGATCCCAGAAGTGCTTAAACTATATTGCGATAAGATAGTTCAATATTACTTCTTAGTCAGGAGCCTTTTTGAATTCCTTATGATACCAATAAGGTTAGAGCAAAAAATTACTCTCTGACGCACTCTATTAAGTGTATCTGTGACATATTTGTTTCAGCTTTCATTGATAAATAGTAATCCTGCAATAAAAGAGGTATATAAATCGAAGCAGTATTGAAGTGAAGTTGCGTTGATATGATTGAGTTTGTAAGGAGGTAGGGTGAGAAGTATTGCACCAGACAGACGGACAGACAGACAGGACAATCTTATAAGCCCGCTTCGGGACTGCGTCCACGGGCTAATAACTGAAAATGACTCAAATATTATGACCCGAACTTTCTGTCATTTAAATGCGTAATTTATATAAGATATGACGGGACCTAGGAAGCAGAACTGAATGTAGTATATAATTATTTTGATCCCTTAACTGCTACTGGAAAAATAGTTTCATGGTTGCATGGGTCCAGTTATACGAAAAGAAGCATGAGATTCAAGAAATTAACATGGCATTGATGAAGATATGCTTGGACCTGTTCCGCATCTGTTTATGGTGCTCTGTTCACTGGAATCATGACAGCCGTGACCGGACTCGCCGCCTTCCTCATAGACCTGCTGAGTGTCAGTATTTTTATTGCCGCGTAAACTCACCTTTAACCTGTTATTCAGATAACTCTTGTACTTGAACAATTAGATTAGCCTTTTTCATTTTTTGAGACCTAATGCTGCAAATTGGAAAATTATATTCAATACTACCGTTGCAAAATTAATCATGCCTTGTTTAATTTGACTTACGATGTTCATAATGAAAATGGCTGTTCCAAAAGTGAAAACATGCACCATTTTTATAAATCGTAA
This sequence comes from Protaphorura glebata, assembly GCA_034694305.1. Classification (NCBI taxonomy): domain Eukaryota; kingdom Metazoa; phylum Arthropoda; class Collembola; order Poduromorpha; family Onychiuridae; genus Protaphorura; species Protaphorura glebata. Next base: position 1,977 of record JAQFYE010006529.1, read on the forward strand.
AACATTTTTATTTTATGTAGAAATAGAAATAGAATAAAATTTTATTGTGCTTTTTTCAAAAGTTACATTAATATAATTAGTATATAGAAAAGAGAAATCATAGGGATTAGTACAATGTTTTGAATTTTAGAGAACAAAATCTGTACGCTTGGTTGATTCTCTGGGAATACCTTTTTCAAAATGCGACAGGCTTTACTTGTAATCAATTATATTATTCAAATTTTCATTGGTTCTAAAGAAATTAAAAATTTCAAAATTAGGTTTGCCATCTGTACCGTACTACTACGAATTCATGTGTAATACATCTAGAGTAATCTATACTTTTGTAGAAGAATAAGCCTAGTTTAAGAGTGTGGTGAGGAATTACGTCGTACACGTCCAACTACGTAGAGAAAATAATTAAGATGGAAACCATTTGCGAGATACTCATGCCAAAGAATTAGCCACCACAAAATGAAGCCATTTTCTTGTTATTGAAATTCAAATAATAAATTATAATAATGATGATGATAAAAAACCGCTTGCAGCCTCACACTTATGCTAAAGTATTAGCCAGGACAAAATGACCCCATTTCCTGCTGATTGAAATTCGTCGCATTCAAATCTATGTCGGTCTCCCAGTGATTTTATTTACAACCAACCGCGTGTTCATTGATAGTCATGCAAATATATTACCTACCACAGAATCAACTTGTGATTAAAATATTTAAAAAATGTGACAATTTTTCTTGATTAATACTTCTACCACACTGACAAGGGAACCACTTCAATGGGGTATCTGACCTAGACCGGCCATACAATTTTTCACACCAGTTTGGATCCCCTGACATGAAAAATGAAAAAAGTCGTCTAATCAAATGAAGTTCTTTTCTTTGGCCTATCTCTAAAATTTTGGTCAAAACATTTCTTGAGCTGAATGTAGAGAAATTACCTGTTTAATCCCATGCACATTTCGTCCTTTTGACTGACCATCAAACGCATTACAAATTTTTTTGAATTTTTGTCAAGACATTGATTGGATATACGAAAGAACTTTAGGGAAATCAAAATCTCGACCAGGCAAATAATTTTTAATGTTTTCAAAATATTCCGTCATGCATCTAATGGTGATATTTCTACATTGTGACAAAATTGCATAATGAAGAAGAGAGCATGGAATTTTACAGGCGACTTTTCTCTCGCAGAAAGTATTTTTACCAAAATTTTGCAGATAGCCGAAAGAAAGTACTTCATTTGTGTAGACGACTTTTAACTTTTTAGTGTGAATAGTTGTATGGCGGGTCTAGGTCAGATACCCTATTGAAGTGCTTCCCTTGTGAGACGGATGAAGTATTTCCTGTTTATAATTTCGAATCACACTTGAAGATTTGGACCTAATAAATGTTAAGGAACTATATAAATGCAACCGAAAACAAACCGAACCAACACTGCAGACTCCTGCACTTTTTCAAAATGGCTTTCTTCATTGAGCTTGTTTCTTGTCTACTCATGTGTGCATACTTTCCAAGAGTGAGTGCTACATTCGATTTCTCCATGTACAGTGAGCCAAATCTACAAGGTAAAAACTTATTATATTTCTACTAATCATTGTGTTAAATTTTCAATTCAATTCTCTTTCTTTCCGTATTTTGTAGGAGAATGGTTGGACTTTCCACTCGAAGCTCAATGCACAGACATCATTCCTTCATTTGACGATCTAACCGTATCTATTAACATGCGTGGCGGCTGTGGTTATCTTTGTAAAGACAAGGAATGTCAAGGGGAATGTCTCAAAATGGAACCAGGAGTAGAAGGAAGTGATGACTTACGCAGACTTGGCTTTGCTAATTCAATCTCTTCAGTTAAGAATTGTGATACACCTTTACCTCCGACACGTGGATCATGTCCTGTGCCTGAACCAGCTCCAATTTGTCCTCCTATTCCACCACCAGTCCAGTGCCCAGTACCTCTTCCACTTCCACCAGCATGTCCTGAACAGCAAAAGACCCTCGCAACCATTCACACTGATACGAATTTCGGAGGTAAATTAAAATTAGTCCAAAAATTCATTCGTTATTTCTTTATCCAGTTCTTCATATATTCAAATACTTTAATACCAAAGCTAACACAGCGTTGTGGTACTGGGTTTCTACGTGATACCTGTTGGGACAGGGTCCGACTCCCCGAGCCAGGCATATCTCAACCCGACATCTCCTATACAATCAGGTCTTTACCTTGCATACGTAGGAGTCCCTTCTACTTTCATAAATACTTTCTTAAATCGGAGAAATGCGCTAACGGCGTACGGAAGTCAGGTACCATGAGGATTACGAATGACGGTTAAATGACATTGGGTAATAGTTCAGTAACGCATAACTGTAGGCTTTCTATCTCGTAGAAATAGACGATAAGCCATCATTTAACTCAGCATGTGTGATGTCTGAATTTGTCATACCACCCGATACGATAACAAGTCCAACCAGAGCCAAGACAGCGTAGTGGTTCGAGACTTCCATCGGCTACCTGCTGGGACGGTGTTCGATTCCAAAAGCCTGGCATATCTTAGTCCGACTTCGCCTATACCGTGAGGGTTTTACTTTGCATAGGGAGGGGTTTTGAACCATCACTTGACTCGGAATGTGTTGTATCTGAATTCTGTCATCCAACAACTCGGATAGATAACTCCATAGTATAAACCGCAGTGTAATTACTGTAATGGAAATATCAATTGAAATGGAGTATCAATTGAAATATCTGTGTATAGAATATTTAATAATTTTTAGGTTTAGCTCTGGATATTACTCTTTCTGGAACTGACTGTTTCACCCTTACCGGAGACTGGAAGGCGTACAATAAGGCGGTGTCTTCTATCGAAACATATGGAACATGTATTGCTGTTTATGCGGACTCTAATTGCGGAACTGGATACCTTGCAACTCATCGCTACGCCGACATGAATGGTGTGGCCAGTGGTTTCAATGATCAGATGTCGTCCCTGAGAGCGTGTACTGCAGATGAATTACAAACTGGATTTGTTACTCTTTATGAGGATGTCAACTATGGGGGTAAGTGACCATATTAGGTATTACCGTCTGTTCAAAAACAAGAGGCTCCTGGGATTTTCATAGCTATCGATTGCTCTCGTGCAGAAAATTGCAACTATTTTCGCGGCTTTTGGAAAGGATTCGGAAAGCATAACAAGCTGCATATTTATTTGGCGAATGTGCGAACTTAGACACCACCTTATCCCATTTCCAACGTAAACAGGCTATTGTCCTCGCAAATGACAGAAGTGAAGAAATCCCAGGGCCCTATTCTTCTTGAACAGACAGTAGCTTGGTACGAATCAAGCATATCGACTTAGTAGTTGATCACAATTTGGGCATACGATTCAATTTCTTTCCAACAATCGTTGAATGTAGCAGAGTTGTACAAAATCAACAGATTGGGCAGAGTCATAGTTTAAATTTTTTTTTTAAATAATAAAAATTGGTGGGTATCTCAAATCTGTCCTTCCTTTTAATTAATCCATTTTTTTCGGGTTTTGCAGGGAAGTCATTCAGCGTTAGATTAGTCAAGAACCAATGTGTCAATCTAAATGACTTCAACGACATCACGTCTTCCCTTCACCGTAACGACGTAAATGTGTGTTTGTATCCAGATTTCGATTGCAAAGGAAATGGCTTTGTATTCAGAGAAGGTGACGCAAACGTGGGCGACTTGACTAAAGTTCCATTCAATGATGTTACATCCTCTGCCAGACAATGTTAGTCAAGACAAAAATAAAATGTTCTACTTAAAGTGTACCATTTCAATTGACCCTTCAATATTCTTATATCAGGATTCATTTAATTAAAAAATATTCATTTTTATTCATTTCGGGTTGGTGTATTCGTAAAATTGTATTCGTTCTTCCTGAATATTTCCCTGTTTTTTTGTCAATTCCTGGACACTTGGAAATTGTCTTCAATAATAATTAAATGCTCTGATATCTGCCAAATATATGTGTGAAGTCATTGGTATGGATGCATTGAATTCACTGAACGAGCAGGAGTTCTGAATGAAGAATAACATGAGTATTTTAAAGAGTACAGGCTTCATGTAAACCTCATTTTTATCAACGTTTTTAGAGATAAGATCATCACTTCAATTTGTTAGCTTCGTGAGAAAAATCTTCAAATATTTTTATTTCAGTATTCGTAAACATAAGAATTTAAAAACAAGTCTTCCTGGTCCCGGAGAACCGGTTTGAAAATGTAAGACGGAGTAAAGCATTCTTATAATGGTCCAGCCCGGTTAGACTGACTTAAGTGCGCAACGGGATCCAGATGAGTGGAATTTTGGTATCACAACTTGTGAGCGTACTGTATCACTTTATGTTGTCAACAGGATTCACACAGCAACCTCACCCATCATTAAGGTCGGTTACATGTACGCAGTATTGAATTAATAGTGTTTCGGTAGGTGAATGAATTTAAAATAATACCTGTAATTTTCATATAAATTAACAAAGTTCACATTTATTCCTATGTTGTCTCACGTTTTAGTTTGGAGTAATGGGTGCAAACATTTATTTATTTTTAACATAAACGCTTCCGTACATGACAAGATCGGGCAAAGTAGGACAATACGTAGGACATTTCTTAAAGTAGGACTATCCTCGTCAAAGTAGGATGGTTAGTCACCTATGGTTAGTCACCTATACGTGGGAAAGATTTTAGTGTATTTGATTCAGCTGTACATTTGTAAGTTCCACACCGGAATGATATTTCAAATTACGAAGGAGCTGATTGGAACTATAGGTTTCAACTAGCCTTATTCTCAAAGCATAACATTATGGTTATTCCAAAAAACAACCTTGATTAATTAAACCAAAGAAACACCATGGTTAAAACCAAAAAAAACTGGTTTAAACCACAAACCCTTCTCTAATTGTCACAAGTTGTCTACCCTGGAAGCGTAATGGCGTTCATGTTTGTGTCTTCAGTGAAGTGTGAAAATTTACTCAAATGAAAGTTTGTCTTCCCTTTAGATTAGGGGTTAGGTTAATCTTAGGTTATTTAGGATCTATATAGATTTGTGGTGTGACTCTGTTTGTGTGTTTCCCCATCCCAATAACCCATGCATGCCTATAACATTGAAAGGGTAGGGTGGGGTGAAGGGGAAGCCAGTTTGGTTGTGGTTGGGTTGGGAGGACTTGTGGCGCGTTCTTACGTGTTCCGAGTTCCCTTCTTCTCTTCTCACGTCACGTGCATGCACTGCCGTCCGCCCGTTTCAAAAATCAAAACACACATAATATCATCATTCGCTCCACAATTATTCGTGTCCGTATTTCTCTGTCCAAGTCGAAGAGGTCAAGTCCGGGTCACGTCAACTCAACCGTCTCACACTCGAGGTCACGCCGCAGGTCAACCCAAAACTGGTAAGTCTTGACTCAAACTCAAAAACCACATAACGTTAAGAGATGGGGAAGACGACATAACGTTACGCGGTGGGCATGACCACATAACGTTACGAGATGGAAATTGAGATGACCACTTAATAATAATAGACTAGGATGACCACATAACTTTAATAGATGGGGATGACCGCATAACGTTACGAGAGGGAAATCACAACATATGGTTAAGAGATAGGGAAGAACACATAACGCTATGAGACGGGGATGACCACAATGGATGGGGATAACCATGTAACGTTGGGAGATATATATGGAAGAAAATATAACGATAATAGTTGGTGATGACCAGATAATGTCAATAGATGGGGATAACACATATCCTTAAGCAATGTGGATGACCAAAATGAACGGGGAGGGGGGACCACATAACGTTATGAGATGCGGACGTCCACAATGGATGGTGATGACCACATCATGTTTACACATGGGGAAGACCACATAACGTTAAGCGATGTGGATTACCACATGATGTTAAGAGATGTAGATGACCACATAATGTTAAGAGATGGAGATGACGACATAACGTAACCATACGAGCCGGAAATGACCAAATTAGTTAGCGTTACGAGATGAGGATGACCTCATAACGTTATGAGGTGAAGATTACCATACAACTTTATGAGATATCCGTACGACCAAATAACGTTAAGAACTGGACATGTGTAGCTGAGACAAATTTGCTGACGCTGCATGCAACAAAAATGGTAAGAACTATATGAGAGATAAATGGACCAGAGTATTTTTGAGGTGAGGTCGCGTTAATATGATTGAGTTTATAAGATGTGTGTGTGATACTTGAAGTCAACAAACAACAGGACGGACATTACGATTTTGTTAGCCCTTCAGAGGACTGCGTCCTCGGGTTAATAATGAAGAACAAATAAATGAAGGCGGTAGTGTGACATGATTAGTCTGAGTAATACTGGATTCTGATGAGATGCTGACTATGTTCTAATGGTAAAAACAGCGGTTTTGGTGTGAGAGATGTGACTGCAGTGTACATCGCTTTTCGAACAGACAGACAGAAATTAAGACAATGGCATTTTATTAGCGCTTTACAGGACTGTGTCAAGGGGTTAACAAGAGCCCGACAGAAGTTTCGAATAATACTCATTTACCTTTACGCCGTTTTCCTTTCACTTTCTGAAATCCGACGGCCACCTCAAGTGAGCTTGCAGACACAGCGCCCAAAGCCGCAAACAATACTACTGATGCGGAAAACAAAAAATAACTTATTCCTTCCCAATTCTTCGTACAAAAAGCTGCTCCACTTTAGGTGATCCATTACGATTATAATGGAAAGGCCATTTACGTATATACAAACCTGCGGCACGAAAGAAGTCGGTGTTTTTCATATCTTAGGAGACGATTCACGAATTGAGGAACTCAAAATTTTATTGGTGGAAAGTACAGATTTTGTTATGTCAATTTGGTGGTGTTTTTTTTTCAATTCATTGTCGAACTGGCAGTATACACGGTGGAATGAAAATCTTTCTCTAGCACAACTCTCTGGTGTTTAAAATATTGTCTTGTATTATCAACTAATGACTTAGCACTTCCGTGTGAGATCTCAATCAACAGTTAAGTCAAATTGTGGAGCAATAAATAGTACCATTGTCAGGGTTCAACAACCCCTGTGCTATACACTACCGAACTTGTTTACGAAGAATTACATGAACCGTATGGACTCCGACGATATGGATGTTCGTTCATCGTTTATTGACCGAGATGCACTCTCATTACACGTATGATTATCCATGTTACATTTACATTTGACAATCCCGGACAATTTGTTCATAGTTCATATATGGCAATATTAGCACTCATGTGTCGGGTTGCTGCAAGTGTAGACCAACGGGAATCTTTTTCTTTCGAATTCTTTTTTCCCCGCGGTAATATTACAACTTTTTTTTCCGTTATATTAGAAATGGCGTGTTCTTGCTTGACAAAACAGTTACAGTAATGCAACAGACACGTAATTACATCAGTACGTTACAATACAATGAAATCACCAAACATTCTGGGAAACGTTACTCCATTGCCGATTCAAAAAAGTGAGACATTTTGACGCGAAGGAAGACATATTTTGAATTTCATCCTGCTTTTCTCGTTTGCCTGAGATTTAATTTAATTTTCATCCGCGCTTCCTTACTAGAAGTCAACGTCGTCCAGACATTTTGTTGTTTTCAAACTGTGAGAGCAAAAAGTATCCTCCACCGGATACAAAATTACCAACTTTTTGGTCACAAAATCATGCCCGAAATAAGACAGAAACTTTGTCTTACATGATCCTGTCTGTCCCGTCTTTCCTGTCTTACATGATCCAGTGGTATCAGGCATTAATGCTGGGTAGTGTGATCGAATTGAAGTCCAGAAGTCCAGATATAACCCAAATCCCAAGAAAGGGACCCAGCCATGGTGGAGCGACGCACCCCGCCTCTCCTCTTAATTTTAAAAGTTCAAAACGGTAATTTGTTGAAATCGTCGAATCGATTATTGAAATGGCGATGACGATGAAAACAGCTTGATGGAAAGTGTATACTGCGTGAAATAGTGAGCGGTTAAATATATTACTTATATACATGAACAAATCACACATATTAATTCCAAAATGAAAATCCCAACAATTACAAATTGGAATTCTTACATGATTAATGGCTACGGTTAATTATATTGATATTTGTATTTATAGTTATCTAAAAATTGTGAGAAGTGATCAAATCAACTGAGAACCGACAGGATGAAGTCAACATTTTATTTTATTATTCCAATTTATGTAATTGGCTATTATTTACATCTCTAAATTCAAATTTCAGTTAAGCTTAGTTAACAGTCGGAATCAATTGTCACCTACTGGTAATTCAATATTTCATCTTTGGTGCTTATGTTGTGTGGGCTATGACTTTTGATGACTTAAATAAACTTACATCCAATCCAATCCAAAACAATGAGACAAAGCAAGATTTATAACCAAAAAAGTAATTTTATACCCATTATTCCAAAACGTTAATAAATCAAACAAATTATTATTTGCCTTTGCCACCATAAATTGCAACAGTAATTTCTCTGAAACCCTGTTTTTGTATTTTTCCAAAGTTAAAAAATTGTTCATATCATACCAGAATATACCCGACGAATGAAATTTTCAAAATATTTTGGACCAGATTTGACAGGGCTTACAAACGGGCCGGACCGTGCCTTGCCGAAAATTAGGGAATCCAGTCTCGCATGTGTTTTCTAGTCTCGCGAGACTGAGACTTCGAGACTACAGTCCTCGAGACTCT
>JAQFYE010006530.1:0-10698 GCA_034694305.1 Protaphorura glebata
AAGCCCGGGGATCGAACCCCGTACCAACAGAATAGAGGACTGGAACACCGACCACTACGCTGTCTTGGCTCTGGTACAATTAAATAATGAACTGCTTTAATTTGGCAAGAGGGTGACCTTGGATAAAACACCATTAGGTTACAAATGAAAAGAATTACCATCTCGCTTGAATTCTTGAATCAACCAACTCCAACATAAAGTTTCTGCAACTTTCTTCAATACCAAAATCTTTTAACGCAGCCGCGACAAATTTATAGTCGAGTTCCGGATGTGCTGGAGTTCTGGTCATATTATATACTAATATTGCCTTAGTAGTTGCAAAATCAGACATAAATTCTTCCAATATAGGATAGACCACACTTTTGGAGTCTTCAGATGAATAACTTAAGGTAACATTTTTTGCGGAAAAAATCCTACTAAATTCATTCACAATACGATCATCTAAGTTACAATCATATAAGACCAAATTATCTAAACCGAATTGACTTCCGAAAATATATGACAAATTTTGACGCTGGAGAGTCAAATTCTTCAATGTTGCTGGAAATTCGATCAACGAGATTTCTACTGCGGGAATTACATTCTTAATATTCAAATCTATCAATTTTTTACAATTTTTTAAAATGTCGGACAAATTTTTGTCTATCAGGGTTACTTTGTCTAACTTCAAGTGCGTAACTGTGGATGGGATGAGACTAACATTCAGAGTGACATTGAATAAATCTATCATTTTTACATCGAAAGCATACAGATTTTTAAGGATTTCATTTGTAAATGATAGTCGGGAAATGATTTCTTGCCTTGAATGATTTATTTGAAGAAACTTAGTTATACCGACAGAAAATTCAATGTCAATATTTAGGTTGACAATATTTTCAATTTCCCAATCCGAGAATGCAGGGCTGTTGAAAAAGAGCAGGGATTTCAGACTTGACTTGTCAATATCTGCGTATTTCAAGAGATAATTAAAATCGTAATCCGTTATTGAGTCCAACTTGCAGACGTATTTATAAATGTGTGGATTATGATTCAAGACAAATCGGCTTAACTTGGGAAAGGTCACACGGAAAGGAAAAGGCAGAGCTTTCATTTCGACGTTGGTGAGTACAAGAACTTCCAAATTAACAAAAGATCTGAATAATTTAGACCAAGTTTGGAGGTCAATGATGCCGTTGCGTATTTCAAATTGAGTAATGGCGCTTGTGTCCATGTTGATTTCTCCGTCTTCTGGTGCCGATTTTCCATTGATGAAAAATGTACTATTCCATTGAGTGATTGAATGAATGCAGTTCAAAAATTGTAGTTCGTCTTCTGGAGAAAATGAATCTTGTCTAATGATTATTTGACAAATTGTATCGTGCAACTTGCTCATTTGGTACTTCAAACGCTTAACGACATTTCGAAGATCTCCCGCGATATCTTCGCTGTTAGATTCCGGAAGTTCTGGTAGAGCATCTGTCTTTCGTTCCACCAATTCATTTTGATGTGCCGCCGGAGACCTGGGATTCTATAAAAAAAATGGTTCCGAATTGGCTAAAAAAATTGACAGCTTGGTTTGGTACCAAAACTGACGTAACCGATGTTTTTTTTTACGTTGGTTACTTTAGCGGCCATAAAAAATCAACAAGTTTTTTGAAAAATGTCCAAAGGGGAAAAAAAGAAAAGATAGGGTAGGGTGGGCTAATTTTGACCACTTTTCTGGGAAGGCTGATGTAAGATCCGAAAAAATTAGATTTGACAAGGAATAAACTTTGAATCCATAGGTGTGCGACTAGGAACGGAATAAAGTTATTTCCGAATTTTTCTAGTTCAGTTTCCAATGGCAACGGTCAACAATGTACAACATTGAGCCTTCAGACATTATAATGTACAACAAGTTGAGAAACCCGTCAAAACGAAGCCGTGTCCCAAAATTGACCACCGCGTGTCCCAAATTTGACCACCCATTCTTTCTATGTGCTAATTTTGACTGCACGTTAGTGTCCCAATTTTGACCATGTAATGTATTCAGGTGGTGGTCATTATTGGGACACGCGCCGAACCATATGTAGCCTTAATGTATTGAAGGTGGCGGTCATTTTTGGGTCACACGCCGAACCAAATTTAGGCGTAACGCAATCAGGCGGTGGTCAATTTTGGGACACGCGCCCGATATGTAAATAATTTAATTAAGGTAAAATAAATTATCACATTTTGGAAAGCATTGTTTGGCATGGGCGCCGCGGCTAAAATTAGGACACTTTCCTCCGGCTAATTTTGGGACACGGTTTGATTTTTCCGGATGGGTCTAGTTTTTTTGAAATTGTTGACAAAATTTTAAAATCTGGTGAGAAATAAAAATATTTTTGAGTTCAGAGTCACATTGGCAAGAATGTAAATTCAGGAATTTTAATTTCTAGTTGTTCTCCATCCACACCATGAGTCCTCCCGTACTTCACTTTTCCGCTCCCGCAAGGTGCTACATTAATTTTGAACCCGATTTTGAAAGTTCCAAATTTAAAAAAATATTTGTCAAAGATTTGGGTGAATTGTGACTGTTGCCGCGGAAGGCAGAACTTATTGCCCTAATTTACGTCGAATTCATGTTTTTAAATATGAACGTATGTGCTCGCCACTCGAGAATTAGAAAGTTGCCTTTTTTAGCACACCGGTCAAAATTATACCAGTCTATCCTATGAGTCTTTCCAATTTTTGAAAATATTTTGGGTCCTTGAATAAAATTTTGTGAAATCCTTTCATGGGGTTTCCCATGCTAAAATCTCGAGAACAAAGGGAAATTTTTCAAAAAACTTGTTTGTATTTGTAACCGCTCGAGTGACCAGCGTGAAAAATTGCTCCGGCTAAGTCAGTTTAAGTCAGTTTTGGTACCAAACTAAGCAGTCAAAAAATGTATGGTCAACTCGGTGTGTTGCACCTAAAACAGTTCCCTCGTGAGTGAGTTTCGGTCGAAATTCAGCTGAAGAAATAAAGTACGTTTTATGCATGTCCGAAAATTTTGTCAAAAAAGTACTTCATTCCTCCAGATATTTTTCACAGGACTTTCACAGGAACTTTTCGGACAAAATTTTTGACGAATAAAAATAAAATCTATGATTACCTTCCATTCCCAATCCTCCTTAGCATTGCAGATGTTAGTAAATGTAACAATGGAGAGCACAAGAGTAATAATTATATGCGTACACAGCATGGTTTCTACTTGTTTTTCTAGTACAAGTGAAATGTAAAATATGACAAAGTTGAATCTGGTTGGAAGTTGAGAACCAATACTTCGGCTTAAATAAAGAAATCCTGGCTGGGTTTACGGGGTGAATAAAATAAAGATGCTTCGTTTTCGAATTAAGTGTTCCTATAATTGTTGCGATTCATACGGTAGAAATTTTAAATGATGAAATGCAGATATTGTGGTCAACCGCGTAATTGAATCAATATATGTCCTAAATCTGAAAGTGTCCAGATGTTGTAACCCACATATTATGTTGTTTTTCGTATCAGTGTTTCTTGTCAATTTCTCACTCAGTCATCACATTGCGTTTGGTACACAGGATTATAGACTCATACATGGTGCCAGTAGTGAAAGATTATTTGCGGACATTAATCCAAAAGCTGCAGCTTTCTCAAGGACATAAAATGTGTGTGTATTTAGAAATGTAATCTTGAAGAAATTAATCAGCTAGAAAACTCATTTGTTATAACAATGAGCAATAGGATTATGAAAGGGATTTAAAGTTCTCTTAAAAAACATACATAATTTCATGTATGAGTTTTGTCTGGTTGACCCAAATCTAAAAGAATGGAATGCCATTAACGGTATATTTACATACTGGGTAAATATTTTATAGCGAAATATTAGGAGCGAATGTATGAATAACTGTACCTATTGTCTCGAAAATAATGTAGTATACTAATTACTGTCTTTGTATTTGTGTATATTCGCACAATTTATTCTTGGAATTACAAGCCAGCGACATAATATTATGGACATGTTAGCAAAGATAGAGTAAGATCTAAGAATGACCGATCTAAAGTTTGCTAGGGAGTCCACCACAATGCCCCACTATGCTAACCCGAAGCTAGTAGAAGTAGAAACGGAACTTTACCTCTTCAACGAATTGGCTCCTCACATTGCAGCATATATCGCCCAGATTAGGCTAGACAACCCAACAATTTTCAACAAAAACAATTCGTACAAGCTAGAGGCCCTAAGTAGCACACCATGCAGATTCTGTGGGAAAATCAAAAGCTTATACCATGTACTAAAATAGTGCCCTGGATATCACAACGAAAAAACCCACCTTGTCCCTTTTTTTACAAACCCCAATATTCTTCACTTTCTATTTGGCCGAGATGCAAATGTTAACATGTTCCACCAAATTTTCTATTTCCTGAGTAAGGTACCCCAGGACAGACTCCCCAGTTAAGCCATTGATACTTGTCGAACCTCTAATTTTATTTTTTAACTTGGATCATTTGTACCATTTATCACGAACATGACATGTCTATGAAATGACCTACTTTACGTTCCCCTCAACCTCCGGTTGAGTAGGCCGCTGGCCTAATGTATATACCGAACACCTTTATAAAACAACTCCATTAAGAAATTCATTCCCTTCTATGAAAAGACCAGGAAATGAATACCCCATTGTTCTCATGCGTATAAAAGGTCTGATTTTCAGTTCTCGAGCTCATTCCTATTAGAACTTTCAAGTTAAAACTAACTCTAGTTTTTCTTTCCTCTCAAAAATTAGATAAAGTAAAATCTACTACTAACCTGAAAACTACTAAAGTGTCTCAATCTGCCCCTGGACTACCGGATCGATTCCTGCTACACATCTTCTACTACGCTAAAAGCTCTCCTGTAAGTCCTATTTCCTACCATTAGGAGCCTACGAGACTTTTTCCTGTGTGTGTTTGCTTGTAGTGAGAATGGAGTTAGTGTGCTCTTCTTGCGGACAGTGAGCCACATTGGGAATTAGCCTTTGACAGCTTGTAGTCCAAAAAATCCGACGGCAAATTCTACGGTTGGCAAGAGGAACTGGGACAGTGGTCACTCGCTGCTAATATTCGGCCGTGTTTGCTTGTGGCAAGTTCTTCGGACTTTGCGGAGAGTAAGCATTGTTGGGTACTTGACCTTGTGTGCGCAGAGCTGTTTCCCAGTCGGTCCTAAGTTGCCCTGAGTACCCTGACACATCACTGAGAATCCCTCAAAAGGATAATTGCTCATTTGAACACTGTTCTGCGTGGGGAAACTACCCAGGGTAGGCGGAAGCCCTCGCCATTTTGCCGAGATGTACATAGTACTTGGGAAGTTTTGTATATAACGTGGGTGAGGTTACGTGAGATTGGTCCCATTTTAGGGATTTATTTACCCAAGGTACGCCGGAGGCTATTGAGGATTTTTTCAAAAGTGCTTAACACATATCCATTAGTATTCATTTGATTGGGACAAATAGAGATTAGCTCTAGCATAGTACCATACATTATCCCACTCTGAAAGAGTGTGTAATATATTGAAATTTCACATACAATAACTTGTGATAACTATTTGCATCTTGGATTTATTTGGGGCGACTTGCCCATGCAATTTTAGCCAGTCAGTACCGTGTCTCAATTGATTCGCGTGCTGACCACGGTTGGGGGTTACCCCAGAGAATTTAGCTAGGTTCGTACAATTGGCTTTCAGTTAGGCGTTCAATTAGAAGCCAGCCGTCAAGAACCTGGCACCTACGTGTAAACTCAGATAAGCTTATTAGCTTTTGGAGTTTTCCGTACATTCTTGTTGTAAGGTGTATTTTTGGACATCTGGATTAGAAGTAAATCAGGGCATTACATTCAAAAGTAATTTAGTTCATACAAATCCAGATTCACCGAGAAATTAGCCCTACAAATATTCATCGCATTGAATAGTATATAGGTTCTGTTGAATAACACTCGATTTCTTACTGGGGTCCAAATCCGATCAACGGAAAACTAATGTTAATTCTCAACAAGTTGAATGAATCCAGAAATTCTACCCGGAAAAATATCAAAAATGTGTCGGGGTTTGTGATTGTTGAGTTATGTGCTTGTCTGTGCAACTACCTTTCTGTGTCACTGAAAAGTGTAACTAAAATCGTGAGTCACTTTGGACTATTTATTGACGCGAATCTCTGTGTACCTATTTAATTATTACGGGTACAACGTTTGTGAGAATTCACTAACAAAGAGTACTGATTTTTATTAGTCACTGATTAAATTACATATGATTCTACCCTTTACACCAAAATGGCGTGCACTGTGGTCGACATGAGGTGCAGAGAACGAATGGGCCTGGAATGAGAGAGTGTGTGAGCTATGCTCTGCACTGCAGCTACGCCAAATCTTCCTCGTCGATCTTTCTGGAAATAACGCTGCCTAAAAAAGAACAAGACCGCGTGCGTGCATGCATCGCATATGTTCACTCGCCCTGCCAAACACAAAAGAGCGTTACTTAGGGGAATGAAGGTGGGAAGGTCTCCCTGTTCCTTTCCCGCTTGTACAAACAAACCTCCACCGTATATGGGGAGATTTGGTTCAACATAAAACATTTTATGGTCAACAGTGATAATAATACAAAGATTGGTAAAGACCAATGGCCTTTTGACCTTAAGTGCTACAATATCTGTTTTGAGTATACATTAGCAAACATGTGTGTGATTTGTACGTGAAATATTTAGACGAACTGAGCTGTCGATCGTTCACAAAACACGTGTCACGTAGGATGGGTCTCAGCTTCTTTCACTTCCACTCATTATAAAAGAAAGTGGTAATTATTAATTAGATTACAAACTTAGACAATATTTGACAGGTTTTTTGTCCTCTACTGTGCACCTGGTTGATTGATTGAATGATTGATTGATTAAGAGTTTATTCAACTGACAAAGATACACAACATGACAAACACGTTATTCCCAGCATCTGGTCAGACTAAACTATATAAAAGAAAAGTTTGCGAGAAGAGAGACGAATACTCCCACTAATTACTAAAAATACATTACAATACCAAGTTACAAAATACCGAGTCAAATATAAAAATATACACAAATGTTAAATTGAATAGTTGCATGGAGTTATGTGTTAATTGACAGCAATGTCTTTCCGACATTTAATCAAATATTTACGAAAGTGCATTGAGAAATCGTTGGTGTTCTCACAATGACGGATTTCATTTGGAATAGAATTCCACAATTTGATGCTCTGAAACTTGAAGGACGATTGTCCGAATTTAGTTAAAGTAAAAGGAACCTTAAATTTCATGTCATTACGTAACTCCATACTACAATTCGAATCAGATCTTAACTTATAATCTACCTTAAGAATATCTGAGAGTTTGCTGGCATTAATAATATGCTTAAATAAGAATTCACATGTATATATGTCCCTTCTTTCTTTGAAATCCATCCAATTCAGCTTTTCAAAAGCAGCATATCTAGTCTTAAAAGTATAACTTTTATTTTTTGGGAATATAAATCTATTAGCTAATTGGAGAATTGTTTTGTCAAATTTTTCAATGATGGTTTCGCACATACTAAATCCCCAGACAGGGAGGCAATAATCAATCACAGAAAGAACCAAGGAATTTGTAAACATCATTTTTTGTTTATAAGAGAAGTTTGACTTTTGTCTCTGCATTAGAGAAATCCTAGCTTGCACCGACTTACTTACATTTTCGGCATGATATTTAAAAGTCAAGTTACAATCTAGCCATACTCCTAAATATTTGAATTTATCTACACATTCAATTTCGTTACCATCAATGAAAACATTAGAGCTTGAAATTTTGATAGTGCCTCTTGTTTTAAAAAACGTCACTTTAGTTTTTCCTACACTTATCTTCATTCCATTTTTGTCACACCAACGAACTATTTCGTTTATATCGTCTTGCACCTTAGATATGACTTCAGACACATATTTTCCTGAGTACCAGTTGTTTTGTTTATCGATTATTAAAACCCCATCATTGCATGCACAATGTTTGTCAGTCCGTTGGTAACAAACCCGGAAGTCATAATAAGAAAGCTCATGTGAGTTCAATCACCTTATCAAAAATAAGGAGCCGTTCGCATACTTACACTTCCTAATATCCAAAAATCTGTTAGGCTGTCACTCGCAATTCTAATATTCATTCCACTTCAAAATGTTATACACCACACTGAATGCTCTTCTATTTCTCCTGGTTGAGGGAAAACTGATTGAAGTATCAGGTAAAATCATATCTGCAATCTGTCAATATTCGTACTGCTTAATCAGTTATGTTAGTTACAATACATTGCGGGACTATTATTTCTTTTTCCCTGACTGAAGCAAACTGACAACCGAACCACTTGACCGGACACTCCAACCTAAACCTGAAATACACTTATTCACATCCGATAGGATCCCCTGACATAAAAAAAGTTTAAAGTCGTCTGTACAAACGAAGTGCTTATGTTTCTTCTATCTCTGAACATTCGGTCAAAATAGTACCTGTAATATCCCCACTAACTACGAAGTTTGTTGCTGGTAATTGTGTCCACACGACTTGTTTGATTACCTAAATAAATGATTTGATTTCAAATAGGTCTAAAATGTCATGTCTGTGGTTGGCCGAATCTCAAGTGGGGCCAGACTGACGACTGTCATTCCCCTACAGCGAACTCTTCAATGAAATGTGGAAATTATCCTGAACACCTTAATCGTGTTTATTGCTACATCTGGATCAAACTCTCACTGGAGAAGGACAAAGTACTGGATATCAACAGAGGGTGTTATAACTATGCAACAACGATGACCGATGACATGTTGAGGAAAGAACACGATGGCACGCGGATGGTAGCCCCAGAATGCAATAGCGACATGGATCCTCCACAATTCTATAAGGGACCAGGATGGGATGCTTATCGGCAAGATTGCTTTTGAATGAATGACAACTGCAATACTGTAACTCTCCCTCAATAATAAAAGATAAAATTCACATTAAATTCAAATAAATTTATAGAATTAGTATAAAATAACCATTCTTCATCTGTCTCAAATTTTCAGTCGAACACTTTCTAATAAATGTTGGTCATAGAATGAATTGGCAGATTGATGGCCATATTAACTGTACCGGAGTGTAATATGAAGTCCCGATTCATAGGCCGAAACCCCGGTAAGCTTCAATAGGCCTGGCCTAGCCTGGACCCAAAGGGTCCAGGCGAATTTGTTGTAGATAAAAGTGACTTCAAAGTGAATTCGTTGTAGGTAAAAACGATAAATTTAGAAGAAAAGCATTTTTACCTACAACGAATTCATTTTGAAGTCACTTTTATCTACAACGAATTCAGTTTCCACCCAATTCATGGTACACAGAATTGAGTTCAAAACTCATTCTGTGTACCATGAATTGAGAAATCGGGACCCGATTTCTCTTAATCTTTTGCTATGGATAAAAAATGCATAGTTGTATCGGCAACGTCGGCTCGAACATTATTACTGTTCTATAACGAACAGAAAGAGCATAAATATTCGCACTGTCAGATCCGCTATAAAACAATCCAGACAAATATCCTGGGTGTGGTGCTTGCCTGTAATGATTATAAACATTTTGATCTCTGTGGGGGTGCATTATCACTCAAGGTTGATTTAATTTTGTAAGGGGCTCGACCAGCTTCAAGATGAAATTGCAAACTGTAGTAAAACTTCAAATAATTCAAAGACATCGTGGAAATTGTTTAATGAAGAAATTGGAAGAAAGAAATCTCACTCTCCCGTTCAATCTCTTGCGTGTGATGGAAAAACTGTCTCAGAACCGAAAAAAATTGCAAACGCCTTGTGTGCTAGTTTTGTGAGTAGAGGCAATGAAGCTGTCGTGTCCGTCCAAAATCTTCCCTTATCAATCACTGGTGAACCCCAAGCTCGTCCGTTCGAAACGTTGGAAGAAATTGACCTCACTGACCTTGAACTCAAGAACTCAATTCAGGCCGTTAGGAAAAAATCATCCTGTGGTATTGACGGAATACCGGCTGTTCTTTTTAGAAACTATACAGGTTGCCTTTTTCCTCCTCTCATGCTACTGATACGAACTTCGTTATATGTGGCTAAGTTTCCTACAATCTTAAAACATGCTGTCATAACCCCTATATATAAGAAGAAAGGAAGCAAAAGTGACCCATCACATCACATCGACCGATTTCTGTCTTATCATGTATTGCTAACATTTTTGAGAAGGTTGTCTATCGTCGTTTACTTTTTTTCATTGAGGACACTAATAAACTCTCAACTAAATAGCATGGATTCAGGAGGAATTTCTCTACTCAAAGTGCGGCCATTCAGCTCAGTAATCAGATTCGGAATGATGGTGATCTTGGGAAAATAACTATTGTTGTATTTATTGACTTCAAACAAGCATTTGATTACGTTAGCCACATATTATTGTTAGACAAGTTAAGTAAACTAGAAATACAGAGCAAAGTATTGGAATGGTTCAGATCTTACTTAAGTAATAGGACATGTACCGTAAAACAGGGTGCAATTTCGTCAGATACTTTTAAACTTCGAAGTGGCATTCCGCAAGGAAGTACACTTGGCCCTCTTCTCTTTTCACTTTTCATTAACGATTTGCCTGATGTTTTGAAATGGTGTGCCTGCATTTCATTTGCTGACGATGTTGCCCTCTGGTACTCAGGAAAAGGTGTGTCTGAAGTTATATCTAAGATGCAAGAC
>JAQFYE010006531.1:0-10697 GCA_034694305.1 Protaphorura glebata
GGTGAGGTCACTTGCAGACTCCTGACCATTACTCTGGCAGATGTTCTACCGCTCTTCATCTTCTTGATATTTCCATTCGCCAAAATGTACGTGGCGATTGGGATATACCAAATTCTGAGCAAAGCTGCATATGAGGAAAGTGAACTCATGCACACTTGGAAGAATTGTACGGGAGGTCTACAGACATTGATCAGAGATTTGTCGTACATATCTGCAAAGTACATTCGGACCATGGCGAAGTCTTTTAGGCTAATTACAGTCCATGTTCATAATTTCATTAGTATCGATCGAGAGTCTGTGACCATGTGTATGCACCTTGTAGTTGATTCTGCCGTCACCGCGATGCTTCTAATGTAAAATGTCCTACAATCCTAGATTGCAATACTTCATAATTTCAATTTTCGAAGTAGAAATAGTGATGTAGTACAAGCTCCTGATCTCCCTGTATCTAATTTTCGTGAACATTTGTGTCCATGGTTATTGGAGAGACGCGCAATTGATCTTGCATCTTATACAGGGCGTTTCATATCTCTTAGACTACTTTGAAATTGGCGCGTCGCAACCTCACTTAAATGTTTGTTGGCGCCAGTGCAAAAAAAGTCTAAAAAATTCGAAAAATTTTAAATTCAGAATTTCTCAAAGTAAATAAAATTTAAACTCGAAAAAGTTTAAAATTGAAAAAAATATTGAAATTTGGAACAAATATTTGAAAATATTTGTTCCAAATTTCAATTTTTTTTAATCTATGTCAAGAAACAATTCGGATTTCCTTTTCAATTTTTAATTTTTTTCTTCTAAATTTCTATTTTTTTTGAAACTTTAATCTTTTTTGATTTTGAATTTTATTTATTTTGAGAAATTTTGAATTTAAAATTTCTCGGATTTTTTAAACATTTTCTTGCACTGGCGTCAACAAATATTTAAGTTAGTCTGCGACACTCCAATTTCAAAGTAGTTTAAGAGATATGAAACGCCCTGTATATCGATAATTAAATATAAGTCATGCCATATCGTTAAATAAACCGATCAATCAATCAATCAATCAATAAAATCAAAAAAAGAAATTGGCTGCAGAATGTTTTCCCTTCAAGGCGGCTCTTAAAAACCTTTCCAAAACCCGCTGAATTTTCACACGAAGACAACCATGTTGTTGACCAGCGAAGTGTTTGTCACGTATCGTCACATGCACCCACAATCTAAAACAGACGCATTTACTTTACCCAATTATTCTCCACCCAGAAAAGTTAATTGGCATTTCCTACCTTACTTTGGTTATAATGGTAGAGCCACGCTACGCTGAGATTCCGATTGTTTAGAGACATTTGTAATTGGAGAAAATTGCCAACTTCATACCAAAAAGCATATCTCGGACATCACTATTTTTAAATCAACTTGAAAACTACGGCGTCGATTAAAATTAATGACTTTGTAGAAGCGTCGCCTTCGTATCAAGTTTCATGGAGATCAGATACCGCACATACACCCTTCGTAGTCAATTTCATGCCGACACTTTAGGTAAGTGAACCATTCTGGCAATTGTACAAAATTCCTTATCAGTTTTAACATCGAAATTATTTATAATTACCCCGACTTCACGTTCCCGCAGAATCTACGTTCTTCCAAAAATTAATGGACGCTATTCTTATTGTTCAGAGTTTAGTCGATATCCTTGGTCAAAGTCGAAGTACGGCTAGCAGTATTTCATCGTTAGTCTTCTCTTCATTCGTGAGTTGGCAGGTTTAGCCGAAAAATCGTAATTTAGTCATATATAAGTATTAAGATGTTTCTACAGCCAAGAACAATCAAATGTCTAAAACTTCAAATCCAAATGGCGTCATTCCTGCGTGCTGTTCCTTATGAGTGGGACAAGGAGTCGGAGTCCGTTTCTGAAATCCATTCCCGAAAAAGGATCTGCACGTGGAAACTGAATGCTCTGGTCTGTTTCCTTCACACCGCGTTCGTTTATGTTCGATTCTACCAATTCGTAAAGTTCAATGACTTTAAAACCATAAATAAAATTCATTTTACACTTGGTCTATTCTACTGCGTTGGATTCTTTCTGTTCACGGTTGGCCATGCCTCGTTCATTCATCGCAAGGCAGAGTTTGCTCAGTTTGTGAACACGTTGTTCAAATTCTTGAAGTCTACACAAAGTAAGATACATTAGTACCGTAATTTTCGAATTAAAAGGTCAGGATGTAATTATGTCCAGGTCAATTCGAACGGCAGTTCCTGGAATTTAAGAAACAAACTAAATTGGACGGGCTCGAACTTTTTATTCAAGCCGTTACACTCTCACCATATGTGAGCGCGTGGGCGAACTTTTTCCTTGTCTTCTTTTTCCCATCATCTCCAAATTTCTTGACGTCACTGTTTCGCCCGGAGCTGCGGGATTGGCCTCCAATTTCAATTTCCTTTGGTCTTCTGGATTATTACCTCTTTATTTGCGTTTGGAGACAAGCTGCCCTTGTCGCCGTGTTTCTGATGGCTTACATCAAGTCCCAGGATGTCATCGTTTGCCATTTGTGAGTTTCATTAAATTCTGAATATTTTGCTTTCAAAACTACATTTATATTTCAGTCTACTAATTATTTAGCATTCTAGGAAATCCATAGACCCAAGGTCTATTCAAGAGCCGACGTTGCAACTCTACCGGACACTGCAAGTACTTAACATTCACTTTAACAATTGCTACACTGCACTCATGCTGACGACGGGAACATTTGCATTGTTCGCAGCCGAGGTCATTTGTGGACTTGCGACCATTGCGCTGGCACATATTCTGCCACTCTTCATTTTCTTTATATTTCCATCGGCCAAAATGTACGTGGCATTTGCGATATTCCAAATCCTAAACATAGCTGGCAGAGTGCATGAAGAAAGTGCTGAGCTTTTGGGGAAATGGAAGAATTGCAGGGGTGCGGATGGCGTGCAGAATTTGGTCACCGATTTGGCGCTCGTGTCTCCAAAATATATTCGGGCCGTGGCAAAATCTTATAGGCCAATCACAGTCCATGTTTACTACTTTATCAGTATAGACAGGAAAACTGTGTCCAAGTATATGCAACTTGTGGTTGATTTTACCGTGACCGCTTTGCTTCTTATGTAAAATGCAAACAAACATGAAATACAAGTGTAAAGCGTGCAACGTAGAAATAAAGACCAAATTATAAACATTGCTTTCAGGTGAAACTTGAGATTTTGACTCTAAACTAATCATTTTTGGTAGAATGACGAGAAACGATCGACTGACACAATGTTTAAATAGCTAGTCGTCAGAACTGGAAGTCAATCTTACTCAACCAACAACTCTGAGTGGCGCCAAGACTCCCTGGCCACATGTACGAAGTTTCCACCCAGTGAGAACGCAATTGCTTACAAAAGCTTGTTTCAAATATAAACACAAATTATTTACGTTCAGACTATTCGGCTGTTCACTAGGTTTCCAAAACATCTTACTTCTTCGAGATTTGTCTGCGGTTCTCGCGATTCAAGACAAAGATGTCCGAATTGCGTAAATCGGACAAGCTTGAATGACAAGTCACTCGCACAAGTTAATAATTACTTCATCAGGTATTATGGAAATACGGACTTTAAATCTATCCTAAGGATGAAAATACTAGAGTAGCATTTTCATCCTACTACACCGGCGTCAAATTCCTTCGACTCCTTTTCAAAAATAAGTTCTCTGTAGCGGAAGTGGAGTATTCCTTAATTATTTTGCATTCCAGGAAATCCATCGATCCCATGCTCATTCAAGAGTCCACGTTGGAACTCTATCGAACAATGCATGTACTAAACATTCACCTTAATAATTGCTTCGCTTCGATCATGTTGACAGCGGGAGCGCTGGCAATATATGTAGGTGAGGTCATTTGTGGAGTCGCGACCATTACTCTGGCACACAATCTGCCGCTCTTCATTCTTTCCGTATTTCCATTGGGCAAATTCTACATCGCAATATCGGTATTCCAAATTCTGATCCAGGCTGAAGCAGTGTACGAGGAAAGTAATGAGCTCTTGGGGCGATGGAAGAATTGCGGGGGAGGAGTAAAGAAATTGGTAACCGATTTGTCGTCCCTATCTCCAAAATACGTTCGAACCGTGGCCAAATCTTATAGGCCAATTATGGTCTATGTGCCGCACATAATGTGCGCAACTTTATTAGTATCGAGCGGGAGACAGTGTCAATGTATTTGCAGTTTGTAGTTGATACCACCGTCACAGATTTGCTTCTAATGTAAAATGTGTTTCATGCACACAATACTGGGAATTTTAGATGTATAATTTCAAATCTCCATTTAGAGTTCGCAACAAAAGTATCTCGAGAGGATTGAAATAATAAAAATTACCCAATTTGAGTAATCGTGCACCATTACCGTAGCTGCTAGCTCATTTAGAAAATTCTTAAATTAGAAAACATGTTCCTATTTGGTTTTGATCTGCTTGATAATAAGTGCCATGTGGCGGGCCCGACGTCTGGGACAGTCAACGTCCAAGAAGTTTGACCATTCTTTCCTATAATGAGAGCCGAAAATAAACAAACAATTAAAACAACAAGTTTACGTTTTTCTGGTCCCGCAATACATTGAAAAACCTCGATACGGGACCAATGTTAATTTGCCAATAGACATTCGATTTTGTTTGCATGGGGGTGAATGACCTTTTCGCTTTTCTAAAATTAGAAAATGGAAAAGTGACGTGGCGGGTAATGTATTCTACATAAATGTAGACATTTCAATCGTCTTTATTTGTCATTTTGATTGTTTTTGACTCTCCTAGCCGGTCCAAATTCCTTGGTTAAATCTATCCTGTTAAATTCCAATCACCATAGGAAACTAAATTCGTTGTAAATGACAATTTAACAGGGTTGATAATCGGAATCGGAATTGCCGGGCAGGTACTCTTACCACTAAGCTATGGAGGCTAATTTCCAAATTATCTATCGCAGTCATCAAAGCAAGACTCAGGAGAGTTCACTCAATTACAAGAGTGAAATTATCCAAAATCCGATCGGATATCCGAACGGCTACCCGTTATTTTTGGGTTGAGAATCACAACCCGACCCGAATGGTCGGGTTGAAAATTGGTCTCATCCGAATCCGACCCGAATTTTCGGGTCGGATTTCAAATCCGTTATTATTTGACCCGAACATTCGGGTCGGATTTCAAATCAGTTATTATCCGACCCGATCAACCATAGACCCGATCGGAACCTTAATTGGAAGGATTGTTTAGTAAATTTAAGTCATTCTGAAATAATGGTGATGGAATTTTTGTTATTAATAAGGAGAATATTAGTATTGATATTAAAATTTAGAGATGTTGATCCTATCAAAAGAACCTACTATCCGAGAGTAAACGAGCTCGGAAGTCAGCGATAAATTGAAGAGCTAATAGAGATCAATAATAGTCTCAAGTTGAAAGTCAGTTGGCTCCCTGGACTGACATTATAACATTATTTAGTTCTTCGCTCAGGAAGAAGATGACCCTGCCTATCATGCTTGGCTATCAACGAGGGACATCAACTAGGTATTTATATTATACTTCATATGTAAGTTGCTGTAATATTTTGCGCGACTGAATAAAAACCTTTCATCTCGATCGCTTAAAAAAATAGTGATGAAGTACAAGCTCCTGATCTCCCTGTATCTGAATTTCATGAACAATATCATTAAATCAATCAATCAATAAAATCGAAAGAAAAAAAAATTCGCTGCAGACAGTTTTCCCTTGAAGGCGGCTTTGAAAACATTTTCCCAAACCCGATAAATTTTCACCCGAAGACAACCATCTTGTTCGCCAGCGAATTATTTATCACGTATCGTCACACGCACCCACAATCCAGGACAGAAGTATTATATTTTACCCAATTACCCTTCGCTCTCAGAAAAGTTAATTGGCATTTCCTACCTTTCGGAATTCTGCTTTGGCTTTGGTTATAATTGTATACCTACGCTGCGATTGTTTAGAAGCATTTAATTGGAAACTAGCATTTCAAACTTCATACCAAAAAATAGATCTAGAACATCACTATTTGGATATCAACCTGAAAACTACTGGACGCTGGTTTAAGCGGCCTCAAATACCTAATACTGGAACGATTAAAACCAATGGCTTAGTAGAGGCGAACATATCTAGCTTCTTGGAAGATAGGCTACCGTGCATACACCCTTTGTAATTAATTTCTTGCCGACGGTTTAGGTAAGTGAACCGTGCTGCAATTGTACAAAATTACTTACCAGTTTTAACATCGAGATTATTTATAATTATCCCGGCTTCAAATGACACAGAAGTAGTTTCTACGTTCATCCGTAAATTAATGGACGCTGTTCTTACTGCTCAGAATTCAGTCGATATCCCGGGTCGAAGTACAGCTAGCAGTATTTTATTGTTGGTCTTCATTCGTGAGTTGGCACGTTTAGCCGGAAAACCGTAGTTTCGTCGCATCAGCATTACTATGTTTTTGCAGCCAAGAACAATCAAATGTCTAAAACTGCAAATAAAAATGTCAGCATTCCTCCATACCGTTCCTTATGAGTGGAATCAGGAGTTGGAGTCGATTTCTGAAATCCAGTCCGGAAGAAAATTGTACATGTGGAAACTGAATGTTTTGGCCTGCTTTCTGCATACAGCATTCATATATGTTCGATTTTACCAGTTCGTCAAGTTCAATGAATTTAAAACTATGAACAAAATCCATTTTACACTTGGTCTATTCTACTGCTTTGGATATCTGGTCCTCATTGTTGGCCATGTTTCCTTCATTCACCGCAAGTCTGAGTTTGCTCAGTTCGTCAACACGTTCTTCAAATTCTTGAAATCTACAGAAGGTAAATTTAAATACTTTGTAAAGTCCCTTAACGGGGTAGGAAAGTTGAGTACGACGAAGGTTCCGATCGGGAAGGTTTCGGATGACTTCGGATAAGTTGAGTTAGCCTCTGATTTGATGTCAGGGAATTCGAAAATGAAAAAATATAAGACTTATTCGATCGGATAAGCTTTAAGTTATCCGATCGGATAAGTTTTGTATTTTTTCATTTTTGAACCCCCTGACATCAAATCAGAAGCTAACTCAACTTATCCGAAGTTATCCGAAACCTACACGATCGGAACCTTAAGTACGACGGCAGTGGTAAGTTTTGCAGGAGTATACTATTTTATTATTACATGTACGTATTTACGAGAGAAGGTCCAGGGGAACAATAACGCACTATCATACACCTAAACCATACCTACCTGGCCGATTGCGGCCGGCGCCACGATTATGGCGGGGTGTGCTAATTTTAGCCACCATGGAGACAATGTGTAAATTACAGCCACCTCTTAACAACATGGGCCAAGCCAACCAAGAACCATCCGCACAAATGGCGGTGGCAGTTATTAGCAAACTTTTTGAGGTTACAGAGAAATTAACCCTTAAACGACAAGTGTGCTAATTCCAGTAATAATATAATTCCACCAATAACAAAAGTGACTCCTCCGACGGACGTGTCAAGCGGAGACGGTGCGCTAACTTCAGCCAGGGGGAGGAGTATTTTTCTCGGTACCACGTGATAAATGGTCGTAATTGGCACACTTTCCCGATGTGGTTGTAATAAGCACACTTAACCCAGCAGAATGTGTCGTTTCTACCTCCATTGAGCCATGACAATTTTGGTCGTACAATAGTCAAACGTACACCTACCTTTGACCGCCAGACAAGAGATAAACAGGCAGACCGAAGAGAGGAATCCGGCTAGGTCTTACCCGGACATTGGACACCAAACCCGGGGATTAAGGATGAGAGGTTCCTCTCTTATCCTAGTATCCTACAAGTCGCGATACAACGTTCTCCATTTCGCTAGGCCTCTAAAAGCAGAAAACCCAAAACGATAAGGAAACAACGTATGTAACGTGAAATTTACATGTTTCTACTACAGCCCAGTCTTGTATTAGAGTCGAGAGGTAAGGAGAGGGAAAGGTTCCCTTGTTAGTCTGATTCTGCTTGAGATAAAGGTAAGTTTATAATGAGGTATAATGAGGTGTTCTATGATAAAACGCGATGTCATTTACTCCAAGAAAATTTCGCATATGCATTATTTTGTTTAGGATAAAAATTGTAAGCGCCTGCATAAAAAATAAATGTATGTTCTCACAATCCTCATTTTAATCGGTTATTTATGGTATTTCCAGATCAATTCGAACGACAGTTCTCGGACTTCAAGAAACAAGCCAAATTTGATGGGATCGATATACTCATCCAAGCCCTTACTTTTCCACCGTATGTGAGCGCGTGGGGGAACTTTCTTGCCGCTTTCTTTTTCACATCATCTCCTCATTTCATGACGTCACTGCTTAGCCTGAAGCTCCGGGATTGGCCGCCAATTTCAATTTTCTATGGTCTCCTTGACTATTATCTTGTCCTTTGTATTTGGAGACACGCTGCTCTCATTGTCGTGTTTCTTTTGGCGTATATTAAGTCCCAGGCTGTCATCGTTCGCCATTTGTGAGTTTCATTACATTTTAATTGTAATGCATGTGAACGATTGGGCTTATATGCGTTGAAAACTTCAATGACCATACCGCATAGAATATTTTGCGTATAAATTTTATAGACGTTGGTTTCCCCTCTCAATAGAGTTGTAAACGGGTCGGGCCGAATCTGAAATAATTTTTATAAAACGGGTCGGGCCGGGTGTTACATTGTAAGGGGTCGGGCCGGGTTTTACATTGCATGAAAGTAAACCTTGATGGGTTGAGCCGGGCCAATATTTCACTCAATTGTAAATTGACTGGCCGGGCCGAGCCAAAATATCAATGGTATAAACGTCATTGAAAATGAGTTTAAATTGATGAGTCATTATGTAACAAGAATTTTGATTGGATAGCTGAATTTGTGCGCCAGTTTTGAAAATTGAATTGGCATTTGGTATTATTTTATTCGGCGTAGCGGGATAGAAACTGAATTTAAAATGTAACGGTCCGGGCTGGGTTTAGCCGCTTTAAATTAAAATTTTATCATGTCGGGTCGGGTCGGGCTATAACCACTATGAAATAAAACTTCGACGGGTCGGCCAAAGCTTTACAAAATTGAAACAAAAAATTTAACGGGTCGGGTCGGGTCAGAAATTTTATTAATATAAGAACGTCGGGCGTCATGCAATATAGAAAATATCGGGCCCTACCTAAACGGGCTACGTTTTTACGGCCCATTGACACCTTTACCTTTCACCGCGTAGAATACTTGTTGACTCTTTTCTAGCTGTGCCTGTCCGCGTTATAATGAATTATGCAGTTATTCTAACGAAATATCAAAAAAAAACCAGTCGGAGTGGTTCAGTTTTTATTTATTTTTCATTCTAGGAAATCTATCGATCCAAAATCGGTTCAAGAATCAATGTTACAACTCTACCGGACAATGCAAGTACTGAACATTCATTTTAACAGTTGCTACGCCCCGCTCATGGTGACAGCGGGAGGGTTTGCATTGTTCGCACATGAGGTCATTTGTGGACTCGCGACCATTACTCTGGCACATGTACCTATCATAATTTTCTTGCTATTCCCATCTGTCAAATTGTACATATCAATAGGAGTATTCCAAATTCTGAGTATTGCTGGAGAAGTATACGAGGAAAGTGATGAACTTTTGGGGCGATGGAAAAATTGCAGGGGAGGAGTACAGACATTGATCAGCGATTTGTCGTCCTTATCTACAAAATGTATTCGGACTTTGGCGAAATCTTGTAGACCAATTGCAGTCTATGTGCGCAACTTTATCTACATAGATCGGGAATCCCTATCGATGTATATGCACCTTGTCGTGGATACCACCGTCACATTTTTGCTTCTGATGTAGAATTCAACGTTTCATTCACACAATACTGCAAAATTAAGATGAATAATTTTAAATCTCCAAGTAGAATTCCAGGAAAAGTGTTTATTCCGGAGATCGAGAATATTGAAATAATGAAAATCAATCAATTGGAGTAATTAGCGTGCACAATTAATTTTTGTCGTGGTTTCAGTGCATACAGTTAGAAAAACTTAAGTAAAATTAGTTAAGAAACAAAGTGGCTCCTATGAAGGTCAACCGTTTCAAATATCCATGGAAAATCAAGGGCATTATGAGGTTCACCATTCACATACAGGTTGTCAGATTTTAATTGACACTATTTTCTAATTTCGGACTGCTTGGTAATCAGCATGAGCTTTCCTTTGCGTTTTTGTTACTCCAATGTTAGTTTGTAGCAATATGTTTCTCAGGCAAGGAATCCAATTTCAGAAATGTGACTCATTTTCCTGGTGTAAACTTGTAAAAATTAAAATTAAATAATGGCTAAATATTGCCGTCGTGTCTTACGAGGGAACTACTTAGGGTGTAACTCAACGATTTGACCCAAACTTTTTTTTCTGAAAAACCTTTGCCCCAAACCCAGCTCAGCAAACTCAGCTCGAGCAACTCTCAAAACTCGATTTTTAAAAAAAGTTTGAATTTTTTTTAGAAAAAGTGCGAAGAGGGGACTCTTGGTTCTCAAGATTTTAGCATGGGATATAACATGACACTTTTTCCCAAAATCGATATCAAAACCAATTTTTTTTTTCAAAAATCGAAAAATAAATACATTTTCAGGAAATCGTTGAAATGTGTGAAATAACAAATTAGAAGATGAAAAACCTCATAACTTTGCATATTTGGATGTATTTTCGGCCAG
>JAQFYE010006532.1:0-10695 GCA_034694305.1 Protaphorura glebata
GCTGACGCAAAACCTATGTGAATGGGTGTCGCGTTTTTCGTTTTTGACGCTTCGATGTGGAATTTGCGGCAAAAAAACTAAACGCGCCGCGTTCAAAAAAACGCTGCCGCAAAAGCTATCTGAATCCACCTTAAGGCCGTCTTTATTTTAACCATAATATTATGGAGTGGTGGATTTCCTCAGATTCACGATGTCTGGTGATTGGTTTAAAGGGATACCTCCCTTAGGCCAAACACAAAGTAACCCAAACCTTGGCAATAAGTACGCGATGAAATTTCGGACAGTTACGACGTCCTCGCAAATATAAATGAGAGAGTTGTATTGAATTTATCACCACGAAATCGTTAATTCCTGGAAGAAATAAAAATGATAATATTTTGATCCACCCTGTAGAGTTAATTGATCGAGCGTCGTCCAGAATAACATGATATATTATTAAAGGTGGACAATGGCGATTGAGCTGGGATAGCCTGATTGCCTCATATCATCATCATACTTGGTTCAACGTTCAACCTGTTCATACTCTGTATATACGTCTTTGTATTGTATTCATCAGTTGTTAACAGTTAAATTAAATTTAAATTCTCCCTTTCCCTTTTCGCCTTGGCCTTTTATTTGTGGATGACAAGGTAAACGAATAGGAATAATGTTGGTTTGGATGGATAACAAAAAAGTTTTAACCTCAAACGTACTCAGAATTTAACTCTGAGCTCCTCACTACGCTCATTGTTGCTCTGACTCTTGGCCAAATCTGACCTCGCCCCAACAATCACAAACCAAATTCCACATGCATTAGTTTATGTGCAATTTCAAGACAATCTTGTGGTTCTAACGTTTTTCCCCCCGGCAATTTTGCCCTCAGTTTTAGTGAAGTTATTCCGTAGTTCGAAGGACCAGATACCAAAATGTTGCTCGTTAAATTAAAAAATTTCATTGAGGAGGTCACTGGGATCAATCTACCATTTTTGGAAATGGTGGCGCATAAAGGAGGTAATTTTATACTCAAATTTCTTATTTTTTCAAATTCCACTCGAAATGTTGGCACACTAATTTTTCAAAATGGATCTCCGAGTCTTTCTTTGTTCGAACCACGCGCTCTATATTAATACCATTGATTATCGGGTATTAACTGATTTTGCGAAGCCGCAGTGCATAATTTCTTACATTAATTTGGATTTTTATTGATATTTATTTAAGAGCATCCTTTTTTTAAATTTTGCGCACGTCATTGATTGTCAAAAATCGGTTTCGATTGGTATTTTTATGACTTTGTGTTCGTGTGAGCTCAGGACGTGAATTTATTGTCATTATTCGTGCTACCGTTGCGGCGTGGACTTAAATGGCGTTTAGAATGCCAATTCAATTTATTAGTGTAGCATTATATTAAAACATATAGAATAATGGGATAATTAGTGTGTATTAATTTGGCACGCATATACGGGCATTCACACGTTCTAAAAAATTAAAGTACAAATTGTACTTCGAGCATATATAAATTAACGTAGCGTCTGATTCTCACGGAATTCGAGAATTTTGTGGGAGATAGAATGAACTATATAATTAAATTTTGGATTTTTAAGAATTTAATTTTATTGTCAAAATATTAGTTATGAGAATTAGACAACAAAAGAACTAGGTGCCAGAAAATATTATTTTGGAATTAATGGGATTTCCAGAGTTTGTTTAAATTATTCTGGCTCGGCCAATCGAATCGGATTACTGATGAAAGCTTTTAAACATTTTTCATCACAATTTTAGAATGTTTATGGGTAATCCAAAAACTGCGGAAAACTGAGCGAAGAATTTTAAGACATGTAATCTGAAATTACTTAATCATTATAATATCTTTTGGGTAGACAAACTGTGCAGACTATTGATAATTTTATATCTAACTCTTATGACCTGAGAAATTCAGAGTCAAGGTTGTTTCAATATTTATAAATTAAATCGATTGATAATATTTGTTATGAATTCTCATTGAAATTCATTCATAATCACAATCTTGAATTCGTTTCCGTCAATTTATGAATAGAAAGTACGCAGTGTACTAAACGATGTTTAAAATTTACGTCCAAGGAATATTTCCAAATTACACACAAGCAGGAAGCTTCTAATTTAAGCGATTTAGATGCATAGTACATATGACCGTCTGCGTGGTTAATATTAGGTATGCATGTAGAACATGCAACACAATTTCTCATTCAGGTCTAACCTTTTTCGTATATTTATTACACGCATTAAGCGAATACGTGGGTCTCCTGTCATACTCTCTCTAATTTAGTATTCAGTCGGTTTCTATGCAACAAAAATAACTCGGGTCTTCTTTTCAAGGTTTTCTTGTCACTATATATGCACCCAGTGACGGAATTGCAGTTCATAGTCCAGTCGAACAATTTTTAGAATCTGTGTCAAAGTCAAGCGAAATCCATGCATCTAATCCTGTTGAGAGAAACCAAAAGTCAAAATATATTTCAATAGACAGTGACTAATTGAACTTTTATTGCTATGGTAGTTCTCCATGCAGTCGGGTCCCTATTTGTGACGGTGACCTTACGATTTCTCTACAAATGTTTCTTCCTCGCGGGTCAAGTCATACTTTGGCCAAGGAGAATCCCAAACAAACAACCACTCAAGCCTATTGGCGATCGGACCCTACTCTTGGAACCAGTAACAGTCATTGCAGAAAAGGTAAGCAAAAGCAATATCATAAACAAAATGGCGGATTGGACGCCTTTATACACTATGGCGTCCACTCCGCCATTTTGCCTTCGATTTCGAGTCGCTCGTAGAGAAAAACAACTTTTGACTTTATGGCGGTTTTTCGATAGTGCCGTTTTATCCTAATACTACGGGTACCTCACGCAAGCCCAAATAGGAAGATAGTACCAGATCTCTTACAAAAAATGTGATGGCGTCTAAAAATGCCTCTTCGCAAATGGCATTATATTTTTGGGATTTTATGGTGGTTGTCTAGCAACTAACATCAATTAAGAAACTTTGCAGCCGATTTTTAGAAATGTCATTATTTTTGGGTTGCCCAGAAACCAAGTATATGTCCGGAAAAATCCAGTACTTCGTACTTATTATGCCAATTCTGATACCGGAGTACCGGACCGGAGGTACTACCTTGGAAATGTTGTCAATTGCAAAAGAATATCTGAAAATAATAATTTATTAATTAGTCATGAGCTAAAAATCATCAAATAACCTACTTAACGTTATTTCTAACCCAATTTGAGTGTCGAACGTTACATCGTACGTGGCAGTGATTCAGTCGTACGATCTTCTGATCCCATTCTCATAGTGACTAGACTATAGAGGTACGCATTATTATTTCGGTTGTGCAATCGTCCAAATCCTTAACATTCATAACAACAAGAGAGCATACCGGTTTCCTTTGGCCACCACAGATATTCTAATTAATTTTGACATTTTAGCTGCCAAGGGTAACAAATATTGTGTAAATCTAAAAGTCAAGTTGAGTGACTTGTTGTACAATTCGAATTTGAATTGTGGTTTTCTAACAGATAAACATGCTCACGCACATGGTATGGCTGCTATAGTTACATATAATTAATAGACATATAATAATAGAGACTGCTCGCTCTAAATGACTTTCATTTTCCAAACCAGTCTGTGTTGTGATTGGTAATAAATCTTGGGCAAGAATACCCCAAAACATACCACACTACTCATAAAATGTCAAATAAAGAGAAGGGTAAACGTTCTTTATGTAGAGATATAGGTAATTAGGTTTGTTTCACCTTCTCCTTTAATTTGAAGGTGAAAAGTCAAATCATTTCATAATTAAGTCTTCCATTGATTGATTTAGGATTTACCCCAAAACCAAAATTTAAGATCCGGTTATGCAAACTCACAGCCCATTTTTTAGTCTCAGAGCCAAAGCTTGGGTTTCCGCTTAATTTTTTATTACTTCAAGGGCTTTCCCAGGTTTGCAGTGTATTATGTGAGAAAAAGTAAGAATATGACGTGAATACCGACGTTCACACCTTTCAAAAACCTTTTTCTCGGAATTTCTTTTTGGTTCACAGTTATTGATCTTTTAATTGTATTGTGTATTTTTTCAATGAAAATGCGTCATTAACCTTTAAGTTTGGGAAATTTGAATAACTTAACAACGTTTTTACAACCGATAAATTTAGTTCAAGTATAACTTTATGATAAAGTTGATAATTATCCAGCCATTCCCGATCGTTTCCCACATCCAGTAATTGACATTCGACGGTAAGGTATGCATGGTCAAATCTCATCGCGTGTTTCCCACCAACAGTAGGTCAGCATTTCACATTGAGACAAAAGAACTTACCCGTAGTAGTAGGAAAGAGTTTCAGTTTGTAAGCACCAGCCTGATAAAATAAACGTACCCTTACCATGCCGAAGCGACACGACTACTTCCACCATTAAGCGTCACGGCAGCAGTACCCGATTTTGCTAATTTCGAACCATTCCTTCGATTATTACCAAAAGATAGAGGTATCTTGTTACCGAAGGAATTAACCCGGATGCCATTTGGAGGAAACGGAAGCCAAAATGGCAAAATGGAAGCGAAGGCATTAGAGGGCGCGGTATTTCCGGAAACGGAAGCCGAAATGGAAGCAAGAGGCAATAGAGGGCGCGGTATTTCAGGAAACGGAAACCAAAGTGGAAACGAGAAGCAATAGACGGCGCCGTATACTACCCGGAAACGGAATGTAAAGGCAAGCAGACGCTAGACGGGAAGACTTCCCGCTTTCATTTCTGGAAGGAAGTCGGAATCAAATTAATTCCTTAATCGGCTTACCTTCCGGTTTTTCGATGCACATGGAAGTATAGTGTACCCCCGTACCCTCTATACCGAACTTCCTCTAATCGATATCCTGGTTCAGTCCAGAGGCTATCTATAGCTGCTACTAGCTATAAAATTGGTTACCATTTAACGAAATTCTCGAAGATATTCATACCAGTTACCAATTATTGTGCATTTTGCTGGTTCAATTTATGGAGAGTCCACTGACCCAAGTCTGAATATGAATGACTATGAATAGATGATTATGAATCTCTATGAATTTTCTCTTTCTCTTTCTCTGACTACGAATTTTCATTGACTGATTTTATTTATCTTCGAATTAACGAAATTCCTTATTTTTGACGTCTTAGATCCGCCGACGTCAAGTGTCAGCTGAATTTGTAGTTCATACATTTCTACAACGTATTCAAGAAGTGAATAGTACGACAAACAGTGTTGTGGATCAGAGGTTCGATGTGGCTCTCGAAGAAGCAAAACGTGTTGACTTATTAATCAAGTCCGGGGAATATGATGATGGTGAACTTCGGGATCGATTTCCTTTATTGGGCGTACCCTTCACAATTAAAGACTCCTTTAGTGTTGAAGGTTTGTCCGAATTCACCGAATATTACAAATTTTAATGCGATGTAATGTTCCTAAGTTCCACACAATTACTACAAATATTCAACTATGATTTGTAGGACTTAAACACACTGCCGGACTTTTCCGCCGAAAAGATATGATCTCTAAGGAAGACTCCGATGTAATCAAAATCCTTAAGAAATCGGGAGCAATCTTACTCGGGGTCACAAATGTTTCCGAACTTTGTATGTGGTGGGAGTCTGTGAACACTATTTATGGCAGATCCTGTAACCCATATGACAATCGGCATATCACTGGTAAGTAACCGCTGTAGATCTCAGTTGCTTTCCACTTTTCGCTGAAAACTTCACTTTCGAATGATTTTCGACATATGATAAATAGATAAATCATTTCTAATAATGTATTTTAATAGGTGGCTCTAGCGGTGGCGAAGCTGCTCTGCAAGGATGCGCAGGTTCAGCTTTTGGTATCGGCTCCGACATTGGCGGCTCAATTCGAATGCCCGCATTTTTCTGTGGTGTCTTTGGTCATAAACCCTCCATTGGATTAATTTCAAACAACGGACAGGTAAATCATAATAATAATAAACAAAAATATTTAGCATCTCAAGAATTCCCATGATTATCTCATCAGTTTCCTGTTCTTTGAGCAAAGCATTGCAAACAATTCTCACACTCATGTACGTCATTATAATTTTCCCATTGTGTGATTACTATTCACAGGAACCGCAAACGTCTGGACGAATTGCCGAGTTTTTAACTACTGGTCCAATCGTACGTCATGCAGAAGACTTGTCCCTCCTGTTCAATATATTAGTCGGAGAAAACATAGGGCGAATGAACACGGTTCCTGATTTAAAGCAAGTTCGTGTATTCTATATGGAAAATGATGGTGGGTCACCGCTCGCCACTCCAATCAGCAAAGAAATAAATCTCGTCATGGGGAAAACCGTCTCTTTCTTGCGTGGGAAATGTGCAAAAGTCCAGGTATGTGTTCCAGAATATATTAATTCTTGTCATTTCCGCAAAAAGTTGATTCCTGGATTTCACGTATTTGCAAACTGGCACGTTTAGAGAAGTTTATCACGCTATAGCGATGTCGACATCTTTTAACAAATTATTTTTATGGTGATGATTACATTTTTAGATACGAAATAGAATACCGTAAATAACTTATTGAAAAACCGGGCGTTTAAAATTTGAACATTCTGACCTGAGTACTGGGGCAATGCGAACTACGTGCTCTAATGAAACTTAACCTGGCGTTTATTCGAGACCCTGTTCTAAATCGGTCATTTACGGCAGATCGATGTGAATAGAGTTTTTTTTGGGTCAATTTTTTTTACCTAACTGTTGTAAACAGGCAGACCGTAATTCAGCAATGGTTGGAATTTTTACGAACAAATAACGTTACCAGAAGAGCCCGTCATCATTTCTGCAAATTGACGCCTGCCATAAAAATAAAATAACGATTTTGATGCATTTTTGCTGATTAACTCGTCTCAAACGTTTTCTTTCTTTAAAATATTGTCTTGACACCTTCGTGTCAATTAACGTGTGCTAAATGCGTACTGCACTGCGATTATTGCAAGCTGTTAATCAGTGAACCGCGAATTAGCATGCACTGACACGGCATGGTTGGCTATGTCAAAAGATCAAATTAATATTTTGCAATTTTTCCAAATTTTTGCACAACTCGTCATCATCATCATTCTTTTCGTTGACCGCAAACTTCGCGAGCGGCACAGCAACCTTGTGATACTTTTTCCCTTGGGCGCACATGCATGGGTTTTACATTGGTTAGCATGAGGCGTGACCGAGATCTTGCTAAGTAATTGTTGCGTAAGAGTAAGAGAATGAGCAGTGAGCAGTGGAGTGAGCAGTGCAGTGCAAAAATGTAAATGACAATAATGTAACCAAATATAATGAACAGGTTTTCTGCTATACTGAATTTTAGTGGACGTTAATTTTTCTTACAAAAATGACCTTGCATAAAAAAAATGCACACACTAACTGTTAATCATTAAAGTTAATTTCCAAACTTTATGTATATAATTTTTTGTTTTTACAGAAAGTAAACATAGCCAAATTGTACCATAGTTTGGAGATATGGGCGAATGGGATGAGTGGTGCTGGGGCTCCTACATTCTGTGAAGAGTTGGCACTTAAAGATGGCAAGGTTAGTCAAGTGAAATATTTAAACAAGTTTATTTTCTACGAGGATATTCAATGCCTAATAAGTGCAATAATCAACGTGTCAAAACTACTAATAGTATAGGGTGGTTCGTACTTCGTACTGGTTTTCCCAACATCCTTCAAAAATCCGCGGCTTTTCCCTGTGTTACCTGAAAATATCTACACCACGCCCTGTATAAGCCATCATTTGATCCAGAATGTGTGATATGTGAATTCTGTGATCGCACATAACAATTCAAGACTATAAGAACTCCAGGGTCTGCTATAGCGGATGTCAGGGGTATATTGTTATGAACCACCCTGTATTATGTAGGATATTGTTTTTCAATGCCTAAAAGGGATAAGCGTGTGAAAGTAATTATACATGCAAAGCTTATAAAAAACTCATGTGTAAACTACACGACATAATTATTTGCATGATTTCCTTATTTGTTACTACGAACGGATGCATGCCCTTCAAAAAAAATTGTTTCATAATTTCATGATCTAATTATGAATTTATTTTAATTTTTTCACAGATAAATCCATTTGTGGAACTTTTAAAATATCCCATTGGAAGAACAACTCACACATTCCCAGCCCTTGTTTTGGGCATGATTGAAAAAATTGCTTATGGTTTGAAGGCAACGAGTCGTCACACAGAAATGTTACAAATGGGTTATGACTTGGCAAAGGATATCCAGGTAAAGGACGATTTATTTACCTTAATTGCATATGAGCTTGGTAGTGCAATACTATAGTGGTTAATTAAGTCTGAGGCCGTGAAGTGTGAACCGTGAATGATAGGACTAAAATTTTCAAGGTTTTCTGAAGTTTGTCCACTTTGGCACATAAAATTAGTGCAATGCCAATGCAATTATTACACAGAAATAAATTATATTTGAGCCAAAATTTATATTTATTTGGAGGAAGCTATGAAGGGAAAGCTTGTATCAAAATTATCCATTATTTCCTTAGTATTTTACATATTCCGTGCAAATTGTATGATGTGTCTACGGCGCAGCCCTACCTTGAAAATTCTGAATATTTTATATTTGCTAAGCTAATCACGTTTAATTTTTATGGTAGTAAATTACGATCACAATTAATTAGTCAGGAAACGTCAATTTAACGGGTGATCAAGGATTGATAGTATAAGCATTGAAAGTGGTGACCATAGAGTAAAGCAAATACCAACATCTTATATAAAGTGAAAGTAACCAGAGTCATGACAGCGTAGTAGTTCAGGGTCCCATCTGCTACCTATTGGACGGGTTCGATTCCCCGAGCCTGGTATATCTCGGCCTGACATTTCATATACTGTGACGTCTTTACCCTGTTTACGCAGGAGTCCTCCCAACTTTCGTTTTCGTAAATCAGAAAAGTGCCCTAATCGGGTAGTATAGTCCGTATCTTGTTAAATTGTACTGTAATTTAATAGCACAACCACGTGACAATCAACCTAATTTTGTACGCAACTTTGTTCAACAGGAGCTTCTATCCAATGATGCCATCTTACTGTACCCTACACTACCCACGACTGCTCCAAGACACTTGGAACCCTTTTTCCGGCCAGCGGACTTTTCTTACACTGCCATTTTCAATGTTCTCGGCGTCCCAGTGACCCAAGTACCCTTGGGAATTGGAGAAGGTGGTCTTCCAGTTGGACTTCAAATTGTGGGAGGTCTTAATAGTGATTTGTTGACTCTGCGCATTGCTGAAGTTTTAGAAGAAGGTTTTGGAGGTTGGGTGGAACCGGGGATCAAGTCAAACGCCAACCTTAGAAGTGTACGATCGTAGGGTATCCCCCAGTCAGGGGTAGTAATAAATCGGCACCAGTACGTGTAACTCTCTATTCGTCTTGTCGAACTCTCAAAATTCACGAAAACTGTTAGATGTAGTGATAGTTCGATATGTGAAAGGACTGTTCTGATAGAGGGCGTGCAGATGTAGAGAGTTGACTGTACGGATGTTCTTTTGTTGAATTTCTCAAACCGTTCCTGTATTAGTACTAATTAATTATTTTTGTATTGCCGAGCAAACGCAGTTCAGTTTGTAGTATTGCTCATTAGAATAGAATTTTGCCATGTTTTGTAAACAACTTCACGACCAAGCGGCAATCGAACAAAATAGACTGGGATTTGTTTAATAATATTATTTTGCATGAATAATATTATCTTAGACGAAAGTATGCAATTTTTGTGAGTTAAGAATTATTCATTATAGTTTGTTTCAACCGGTCTCGGAACTGAGTGAATATTTTGTATGTAGATAGGGAATTTTATAATAATGTGTCACGTAATTAAGGTTAATTAATAGTGATGAACTCTTTTGTTTTAGCTCTGTCTGCTATGCTGCTTAACTTATGAGTTCGTCATCCGCACTGATTTTATTTTATTTAAGTAAGCCTTGTACGTCTTTTTTAAACTTTGTATGTGAAGTAGATTTTTAGTACAGCACACAATTTAAGGTACCCATTTCAATTTTGATAATCTTAAATAAATCACAACAAGTTGTATGTCTCGAGTCCATTTTATTTGTGTTGAAATACGGAAACATATTTATGGCCCGGAGGAATGCCGACTGAAATTCTTGATCGCAATAGAAAAGTTAGCTAAAGACGAAAAACACTTGAAATTTCAAATCCTGTACCTCATTAGATTCTATCGGGTTTTTACATGACGTAAGCCATTTCTTTAAAGAATTGCATCTTCAAAAGAGTCATCCATAGCGAGTTCCAAATATTTCTCACACGCATAATGCAAGTTCAAGTCCCATACTCGTTGGAAGTGTTAATAATTCATTTGAAACTATTTTTGGCACACAATATCATTTTCTCTCTATTTTTGTTGGATGTGTGTGGTGCGGGTTCGACACTTGAATTTCTTCAGATGACAGCTACCTACCGTGCTACAGCACAGCTAAT
Organism: Protaphorura glebata; assembly: GCA_034694305.1. Classification (NCBI taxonomy): domain Eukaryota; kingdom Metazoa; phylum Arthropoda; class Collembola; order Poduromorpha; family Onychiuridae; genus Protaphorura; species Protaphorura glebata. The sequence goes on from JAQFYE010006532.1 coordinate 10,490, forward strand.
AAGCCAACCTCAATTGGGAGAATGTAATACATATATGACTGCATTCGGGGACAATTCCATGTGCCAGATATTTTCTCCAACCTTATACATATACTTGGCCTAGGATCTGAAGAGTTTGTTTTGTTTTTGTTTTTTTTTTTTTATTAGAGTGTTAGCCCCTGCATTCAGACATACAGAGTATGCTTGTTGATTGTCTTATTAGGGAT
>JAQFYE010006533.1:0-10694 GCA_034694305.1 Protaphorura glebata
CAAACAACTTTTCAGAAAACAAATTGCGGATGAGCTAACCTTGTGGGGCGGGGAGATGGTTGTCAAGGAGCCTTGAATTAGCCAAACCAAATATTAACAAATATGCGCAGATTAAATAAAATAAAATATTGATTCCATTTTTTATTGAGAAAAAATTATTGCGAATATTTTGTAAGTATTGTCTTACGGTCAGCGGTGGTTGAGGGCAGAGTCCCGTAGTCGTCACGGACATCTCCAAGCATACATGCTTCCTTCCCATCTGCTCTCTCCTGTGAAACTGACGTCACACTCAGACTAAGCCTCGTTTACACTAACATTTAAGACGTAGTGCTTAAACTTTCCTTACTTAAGTCTCAGCTACGTCCTAAAGGTTAGTGTAAACGAAGCTTAGTCTGAGTGTGACGTCAGTTTCACAGGAGAGCGCAGATGGGAAGGGAGCATGTATGTCTCCAAGACATTCACAGTTTCCTTGATTATGCAAATTCTGATTCTGATTAACTGATTTATTTTAATGAAACTGTTCTAATTCTTCCAAATTAATTGGTTTCCTCGTTAGTTGAAATCTACTAGTCTGTTTTTTGTTTATTTCCATGTTGGTGAATTTGGCGGACTTGTAGTCTTGACAACGCGCAACGCAGATGGGGTCGTTCATATAGTGTTATGGTACACACGAATCTAATTTCTTTTTAGATTTCTCAGATTTGAACTCAACAAATTGTAAAAAATTAAAAGACTCGAGTTCTTTTTATGTCAATCGGATTTATTTACGTCTAGCCTCCACGTTGCAGTCGTGATCGTGAAAATCACCGGCTTACATATCCTAGAGAATTTTTTTGTAAAGTGTTACGAGAATATATATGCATTTTCGTTCAATCGAAATTCTTCGTTCTTAGTCGTATCAATTAGAAAGTATGTGTTTTGGAGACAAGTTGTATAAATCTTATCGAGATATGTACGCAGTTAGAATTCGCTTGGATTATGTATATATGTTATACCTTGGCATCTTGAACAACTTTTGTGAAGGCCCTACCACCAAAAGTCTAACCAAAGTGAAAGTTGAAGAATCGTGCGTTAAATCCCATGCTATTTTCCACGTTTTTCATTTCGCGTCAATGTTGAGAGGTCCCATTACAATTTTGCATATTTTCGACATTTCTCAGCAAAAACGTAAGATTATCATTTGGAAGTCATTACGCGCTTAACATTACATTTTTGGTGAAAAGTGACAAAAAATTCATACAAAATTTTATTGCGACCTCTCAACATTGACACGAAATTAAGAACTGGTAAAATAGTACGGGATTTAACCCAATCGGGATTTAATCTTTTTTACATAATAATGCTACCGAATAGCATTTGTCATTTATGCATTGGTAATGACTAATGAGACGAGATCTTAAGATTCATGATTACAAAATTCATGGAAATATAACTTGAACTGGAATTAGTCAGCTCATCCGCAATTCTATGAACATATTAACATTACTACAGTATGTATAAATGTAATACGTAGAAAACACCAGTAGAATACTAGTTTATGTTCTTTATGTGCTTAGTTTTCATCTTTATAACCGTTCTATATTTTACTCAGAAATAAGGCCTTCCTGTCATCCCTAATTTTATCTACTGCATGCATGTAAATAATTGAAGAGCAAAAGTAGCAGTTGACTGTGTAATATTAGCTTCTTTCGCGAACTCATGCCATTCCACGTTCAAGACTTGAGATGTAACGTACAGCGTAATTCTTTCTCTGAATTTGTATCTCCGATTTATTAATCATGCTATTTCCATTAAAGCATTCCTTGTCGTCGTCATTGTCCTGATCAATTTATCCAAGTCAAAATCAGAAAATTTACAATATCCGTCAAGGGGTAAACGTCAAAGCGGCCGAGAATCGAAACAAAAAAACTCAAAGTGTGTACAATTCCAAAGGGCGTATTTCTAAGAAAAAGCCAGAGGGCGTCAGAAAGTGTAGGAACGGGGTTGAAAGGAATGGCAGTAATTACACCAGGACATACATTGCAAAATAAGTGTATGATGATACAGTCTTTCAACTGACCTTCAATTAAGTTATTAATGAACGTATCAATTTGTTTTTCTTTGAGTACTTCTTTGTGCACATTTGGCCAAATGCACACACTCGATTGAGTTTTTTATGATCGTGTAAGCTAGGGTTGAAACTCAAATGTTATACGAATCAGTTAGAAAGGAGGTACCTACACACATTACACACATTTGCTTGGACATAGACGCACAATGATTCCTATCCAAGGACAGGAAGATAGTGGCGATTGCGGATTGAGGTATAAGCAGACCGGCCTGAGTATAAGCAGACCGGCCTGAGTACAAGCAGACCGGTCTGAGTGTACAAACGGACCAGCCCGAGTACAAACGGACCGACCTGAGTACAATCGGACTGAATATCAACATTTGCTGCAACAAATAGAGGGGACATTTGAAATAATTTATAAGAACATTGTGGAGTGCAAAAATTTGAGGTTGGTCACGTAAATACCCAGTGATGTAATTTTCCGATACACAACGCGGTATCATTTTATGTGTTTAATATGAATATTAACATATTTATGTTAAATATTAGTATGTAGCAATTAGTATGAGCACGCTGTCGTCACCACTTATATATATCATTTGTCAAATGGAAATCGAAACCGAAATGGTAAATGTAAATCTGAATTCTATATTTTATAAGTTAGATATCTCCAATTATCTAATTGACCCACTATAAAAGTAAATCACACAATTTCTACGCGGCTATGGAATCAAACACTTCGTGAGCACTATTGTGAGTACCGGTAACTGCCGTGGAACAAGAAACTTGGAAAGCGGATACTTCGGGTTGGCATTTTGGTAAATTGTAAAAATTGGAAAATCCAATATTCGACTTTATCAACTCCGACCACATCGTCAGCAAAACCATTTTAACGATATTTCAGCAGCGATAATGTTAAGCCCTGCCCGTAGAATTTGTCTGGAAGTAAATCAAATTAAAACTTAAGAATTTTGATTACAATATTGTTGTTTTTATTTGTGATTCCCTGTGTTTTACATGGTACATGCTAAAGACAAGAAGGAATGGAATACCAAAACGAGCAATGAATGACTATGTCATGTCGTAATTATAATGATGAGCAAACATAATTATAGTGATGAAAGATATCTCAGTACCTGATAATTCCAAATCGCTTCATTCTACTTCAAATTTAACATTCCACGCGACACACCAGCATATAGTACCATCGGAGCATATTAATTGCTCAAAGCGATATGTTAGTTCCAGGTAGTTGCCAATGCCGTTATCTGACAGTGTGAAGTGATACTTCCAGCATTTCATAATAACGTTAATAGCAATAATTGCATTTATTTGACTTTAATAAAAGGCGTTTTGATTCGTGGAGCTACTGATTGTATTGGTACGATTGACACGGAATTATTTAATTTTGAATCGTGGTATTTACGTCAAAGTCGACGTAAATAATTGCACCGTATGAAATGCTACAATCTACATGAGTAGTAAGTTTATCAGATTTGACATGACAATGTCCTTCATCATTGTTGGGAATGTTTGTGCAGACACGGTGAAAAATTCTAATCTGAAGGAAAGGATCGGGGAAGAGCGGAGAAACTGTTTGTCCATTTTTGTAAGGCCGTATCCAAATTGTTGAAAGAAAGCATATTGATAGTTTCCAGATGCACTGGTGATATTGTTGCAGAGTTGAAACACAATTTGAATTATTAGTATGCAAAGAACTGCCATAATAGGGTACATTATTCGGACAATTGGGGGAACATTCTTTTGCATGCAAAGGAATAAGCCCAATATCGCGGCTAAATCACCAATGCCGATAAGGAACGGTAATCCAAGTTGAATTAGTTGAATTCCACGATAATGCAGAAATTGTATCTTTCTAAATAGGACGTAGATTTTCTCTTTGTTCTTCAAAAAACATTCCTTCTCTCTGTATTTTCCTCTGTTCATAATTAAATGCGTTTGAAAACTGGCACTTTTTTTAAATCAAAACGTAGGGAGATCGCAGCTGATACATGGGCCCCTTCTGTACGATTTGCAGCAAATTTTGAACAGTGATAAAAAAAGTGAGAGTCACTCCCAGGTGACGCCTAATTTGCGTGTGTCGTTCCCAACCACAAAGACGGCCCACTTCTCTCTCCGGCACTTTCCTTTCCGGTAAATGGTCGAAGTCATACGTCAGGTCAATCCCTTTTTGGAACAATTATTTGACCTAACCTCGACCTTTGACCTTCCACAGGAAAGTACTAGAGCGAAAAGCTGATAGTCCCAACAAGCGGAACAACTTTTGCATTGGTTATTATTGCGCATTAGAAGGAACAACATATCCAAAGGTATCACCTCTAGGGGTGGCCCTGAATTCTTAAGGCTAATCGTCTTCAGCCATTTTGTTCAACAAATTGCAGTAGATAACTGTGCAAAATTTGGGGAAAATCGCACGGAAGGGGATTTTTCCATGCACTCTCGGCGATCTCCTTTATTAAACTTACGAGCTGAGCTTCATCACCCAAATCCGGAGAGAATTAAGATGTGAAAGTATCGCAACAATTGCAAAGGCGATGCAAGGGAGTCCTCCAATAATCCAAAGCGAAAGGTAAACTGCAACCAAAATATTCCCAATAGTACTCGCTGTGTTCCACCATCTCAAAAGCGGATGAATTTGAATTAGAAAGAAAGCTGACGGAGTCCAAACCAGTGCTACTGCCCAAATGTAGAACTCTATTACTTTGAGGAATGTTTCTAATCCATCCTTTTGATTTTGTGGGATTCTGAATAGTTGACCTTAAATTAAAGAATAGAAATATGATTATTTAATATCAATCATTCTTAACAACATATTATTATGTATGTAAATGTAACTAACAGAATTCTTTGTTGAGAGCCAACATTGTGTTTAGTTGTGAAACTATGCGTTCTCTACATTCAATGAAGAGAAAACGAATACCCAGTACGAGAAAATGAAACAATGTTAACACACCGATCACTAGCACATTTCCCACATTAAATTCTGTGAAGGACATATGGGCAAGACAAATTCCGATACAAAAGAGTTGAATTCCGGTATCAATAACTAATGCCAATTTGTGCAGAAAATATTGGCGTTCATATCTTTCGCTTTTGGATGATAGCAAGGTGAATTGTTGCTTTTGTGGATTCCATACAATCGGAATCAAGTGCACCAAGTTTCCAAATCTAACGGTTCGCCTCAAGGAACGTAATGTTTTCTTAGAAATCATTGTTCTCGAAAAATATGATACTAATGTCGTGCATTAGTTTATAGTGTATGACAAAGGAGCACAAGCCGAATTCTCACCAGGAATGAAGCAAGAACTGAAGGAAGTATTTATATGGTCTCAAATCAACAGATTGAAGGCTGATAGCAATAATTGCAGTTCGAAAAGTACGGCAGAAAGTCCGTGTAATTAAAAAATCAATCGGAGATTAATATCATAAAGGAAAAAACTGAATTATTTATTACTAAACACGTATGAGATATGACGGTAATCAAGAATATTCGTCCGTAACATTTGTATCTACTGTTTCATTTAAATTTGAAATTATTGTCTTCATGTTCAGTCCGTACTTATTTTGTGAGTGTTCCACCGATGCGTTTGAACGGTGTAGCAGCAACAGCAGCGGCTATTGGCGTGAGTGAGACCAGTATCCGAAACGTTGTTATCGTTATTCCTTATTATCCGAAACGGTAGCGACGAAGTCGTAGCCTAGAAGTGTATTTGAACTTTCTCTCTCGTCCAACTTCGTGAAAAGTTTCAGAACCATTTCTGGAATTTGACAGTAATCGTGTCTGGAATTCGTTTGGAAGCTTTTATGCACAATACTTCTGGCTTGTCAAATATTATTTTGTCAAGAACGAAGATATATTTTATGTAACCGACAAATTGATATGTAAATAATATTGGAAAGTATGGCAAGCATGAAATATATTTACCTTTAAATGTAAATTAGCTCAGAAGCGAAATTCGCAATGAAGGTTAGCTCAAACCCAATCTTGGTTGCCAAGCTCAGAGGTACCATCTTCAGCGTCCGTGGTGAATCAACACGGTTCGGCTTATACCGCAGTTGGTTATCTGGCGAAGTACCATGACCCTTGCGACCTTTAGATGCACCAAGTTTCAGCAATACACATTTTGTCAGAGGTTACTCAAAGAGTAACATATCGAAAGTAAAACCGGATTCTCCTTATAAAATATTGTGTTCAGCGGTTTGGTTAATGTTGTTCCCCAAATGATCTCTAACAACATTTGTATTAGCGAAAACCGGCGCCTCGCTCCGTTTGATCTCACGAGGTCAGCAGATATAACGGTAAGGTCGAAAGATGATCTACATCAAGTGTGGTATTCAAAATGTGAGGTCAAGGAAAGTCAATGCATATTACGACGTAGGACTCAAGCCTCGGCTCAGAAGTGAGGACTAAGCTTAGCTTCCGTTTTTTGCTGCTTACCATTCGATCTCCACGGAACTTTAACGCAGTGCCGGCGCGTCATTCGTGCCGGCCGTGGTGCAAAAAAATAATCTCGGCCCTCTAGTTTACATATTGATTGAGTGGTTGTTTTTTGGCGCAGATTGTTAAGATAATTCAATTAGCAATTAAACTTATTTAATTGACTAAATTAAATTATTAGAATCTTGAGAAAACAAACATTTTATAATTTGGATCATATAAAATAAATTTATTAAGAATGAGCGAATTATGTTACATTACTACCTATAAACTAAAGTGTTATTACCACTCTGCGACATTTGGCAGTAATGAATTGATTAATGATGTCATCAAAATCAATTTCGTCGGCAGTTTCGTGCTGAATTAAAACGGCAACCAAATTCCTAAGTTGCCCTTGGCCCATTGTTGAGCGTAGTTACGTTTTTATGATGTTTAGCTTAGAGAACGCCCGCTCATTTGAAGCCACACTTAGAGGAAGATTTAAGAAAATTCGCAGAGCCGTTTCGATATTCGGAAACGAGGATTGCAATTCAATTCTGTATGTACAAAATGTTTAAGATATTCAGCGGTTGAAGTTCAGCTAACGGTTCATTATCTCTGAGGAAAAGAGAAATTGTGTTGACAAATATACCAATTTCGTTGAATAGTCCAAATGTATGCAGATCGGTGGAATATTTTGTACACGAATCTATTTCACATTCTTATTTAGCCCGAGAAAAAATTATTATTTTTTCTCCCCAGAGAAAGCTAAATAGATTCGGAATATTTCGAATTTGAAGAATCTCTGTTCAATTTCTCTGATCAAGTGTCACAAAGCGCATTGAAGAACTCAATTTCAAATTTCTCAATATTACTCGGCAAAATCTCCTGAGGTGTTCCGTCGTGGAATGATTTTTGCTTTCTAGATAGAACACTTAATTCCGACCTGAGTCAATTCCAAACTTTGCGGCTCTCTCACTAGCGGATTCCTGGCTTATGTTGAAACCGTCCTGGCGAAACTCCTAAAGCCATTCAAGCAAACTCGCTAATAATTTCTCACCCCTTTCTAGATGCGCATTTCGTAATTGGAACTGTTATTCCGAAGCTCATTTTGCTAAAGAATCGTGTATCAGACATGGACTGAAAATAAAAATTTGAAATTCAGCAACCTACTTGATGCGCCAGCCCATGTTTCAGAGTTCAATGACTCGGATTGTGTCATTTCGATCAGAGCTTCAATAATTTCGAAATATTGTTCATGCAGAGCAGACATCGCCAACACATTTTCGGCCAATCGAGTGCTGCATTGTCCTTTCAATGTTATCTATACTTTTGATTTTAAAATTTTTCATCTTGACGGAGAACTCAAAAAGAAGACAAAGAAATTTTGAATTTGACCAAGTACCAGTTTTGGGGACAAGACTTTTTCGGCAGCACTCACTCCTACTAAATTCAGTACTTTCATATAAAATCAAAATTAAAAATATTATATGTATTTGATAAGGTACAATTTTAGTATTTTTCGTTTTTCAATCCCTGCCTCCATCCGTCCGGGCCCTGGTGCAGCGCACCATCTGGCACCACCCACGCGCCGCTACTGCTTTAACGCCACTACACAAATTTAACAACAGTAATTGTACACAAATATTGGGAATATCTGGCCATAAGCACGCCTTTTGTCAAAACAGATTTGCAGTATTCGAAGTGTGGGATATTTTTAAAAATCGGAAGTTTAAGTAATGTAACCATTAGTTATTAAGAATTTAAAGAACATAAAAATCATAGTCATGTCTAACACAAGTTAAAAATAGCTTTAAAATGGGACAAGTATAAATTGTCTTTGTAATTGGGCATTAGTACTCCCATAATAAGAGAATCAATTTGTTCACTTCGTGTTTTGAATGCTTCGGATGACACTTAATTAAAGAAATAAACAAATAAACAAGGGTACTTTTGTACTGTATTATTTTCCAAAATTAATACTATCTTGAAATTTAAATTACATGGTAAGAATGAACTGAAAGTAACTAGGCTTTAGTTCTGAAAACGATTCGTCATGATTCATTTGACCTTGGCCTTCTAGCTTGCAACAATTTAAGAGTTTTCTTTACACCATCATTGTGAATTTTTTCAGACTCCTCGACGTCCTCGTTTACATTATAGTGATCAGTGATAGTTCCGGAGAATCTGAAGAAGTTCATTGTGAATTGCCATAGTTCCCTTATTACTTTGATTTGAAAGTCAATTCAATCAATCCACAATGAAGCGCAACAGTTAATACGATCATGCGTTGCAGAATAAACCATGCAAAATGAAAAATTTGCGTTACCAAAATATGTGGAGAATGCACAATCAATTTTAACATTTCCGTTGATCGCCACCGCTAATTTAAAATTCATCCCAATCCCAGCGTACCACTCCAATGCAAACCTACCTTAACTCTTTTACGTGACGTGATTTCTTAACATTTCCAATCAATGCTTCTGCGAAAGGATAATCACAATCCCACCATTAGAAACTCTTACGCCGCACCCATTTCATTCACAAGTCAAAAATACGTTATCATCAAACACAACATGTACTCTACTCACTCACCATCACAGTTGAACTTTTCTTCTCAGTCTGTGAAGTCATCTTTGCATTTCACAAAAATTCCCAGATTTTAAGAACAGCGTTTCGGAAATGAGAAATTCGGAAAGTGTAAATTTGATTTTAACTCTTTCCCTCGTTCTAATTTTGTGTTCAATCCCAATTTCATTTTGCTCCATTAAAACTGAGCAAGAGTAAGGAGAACGGTTTCTTAGGCTCCTCCTCCTTTTAACTAACTACACTAGTGATCTGAAGAACCTCCCCCACGGAGCAAAATGCAATTTTTACTTGGAGCAAAAAGTAAGAATCTCAGAAGAATTGATATTGATTATTTCGTCAAAAATGAAATCCGGAAGCTACTTTGGCCATCAAAATCACCTGATCTCAATCCCATTGAACATATGTGGAATTACATCGAGAGGAATATCAGGGAATTCCAATTCTCCAACAAGAATGACCTAAAACTTAGGATCCTGGGAGTATGGAACTCAGCAAGCAAAGATGTGACCGAGCCACTCGTAAATTCAATGAGAAGGCGATGTGAAGCAGTTATAACCGCAAAGGGAGGTCCGACCAAATACTATTAGTGAAAAAAATATTAAAAATTTCTAGTCGACTAGTATGAGTTAGAAACAGATTTATATAATGCGTCGTATACTTTTGTCCGGTTAAATTGTGCGGATCCGCACATTTTCAATTATGACATCAACAAACAAAAAATCAGTTAATTTGTAATTACTTACATCTTTTTGGAATGAAATAAGCTTTCCAACAATATATTACTTTAAGCTGTACTTTGAAAACTGAAGGAGATATTCCAGGTTGAATACGACTGTGGCAGGTCAAGTACTTTTATGTCTGATACTGTACATACAATTGATCGAAATGCGATTCGGAATTCCGCCGTTGCCGATGAAAACGCCACTGTTAACTAGTCCTATTAACTGGTCCCAAATTGTTAACTCCTCGTTTCCCGACTCTTTGATGAGATTTTAGAAATTGTTAGTTTGTATAATGTGTAATTGAATTGTCGTTAGGCACCGGTTAAGGTCTTGCTCGTGATTTATTTTCTGAGAGCTGATCGTGCTGCGAAGGTCTTACAACAAGTTTTACAGTACTGATTAAACTCACATTTATACCCACTTAAAGTTTAACATCACTAGTCTAATGTATTGTATGTTTACATAAACTTCACGTTTCACTATAACTTAAATAAGTCTCTAGTTAACTCTTAACTGATACCACCTTCAAGATTGTTTCTTATACTTTTCTTATCGTTTTGTATTTTGAAGTTGTTCTTTTTGAAATTTGGACTCGGGGAATTTGAGTATAAAACTTTTTATTGGAGATCCCTGCTTACAGAAATTCCCTTACGAGAACTTCTTACTCGCCGGAGACCATCCGGGGAAGAGTTTTTACGGACGGACAGAAGACTTCTTATCTAGTCTCAGCTTTGGCTTTTATACCAGGAGCAGGAGCTATTCTTAGTCTCTGGCTGAAAGTGGCTATTTCTGATCCGTTACCTAATACAGTCAATTCCCGTTATAAGACCCCTCATTATAAGACCACCCTCGCTTTAAGACCCGATTTTGGAACACTTGGTTGGTTCCAATGTTG
>JAQFYE010006534.1:0-10693 GCA_034694305.1 Protaphorura glebata
AATTGTAATTTATATGTATAATATCGTTGTAGCTCGCTTGCGAGCTATCGGGTTTTCTAGTTTAATTATAATTTGAGTGTTCAAGTAATTAAAATTTGTAACGTAACCCTCAAACAGATAACCGTTTTAATATCAAACCAAGAGCTAGAAAAGCCAACGTTAGTGTTTTTAAAGCATAAATTCTGTTAGTATGATAAATTGATAAATTAGCTAGTATCTAGATTCTAATTAACATCTAATATGCGGTATTGGAATATCTAATCTTGTTCGCTATGTTCATTAAGCTAATTCGTTTGCAATATTTTTAGCATGTTTGTTGATAAACCCTGATTTTGATTTGTTCGGTTTTCCCTTTCTAGGTTTAGACACATCTTCAAAGTCGGTTTATAAAAGGTCGAGGAGTTTAGCGTAAGTATTCAAAATTTTCTTAACAACTCACTGCCTTAGTCAACACACTAATGACTTAATGACCACAAGGAGTCGTTAATGCTTTCTAAATGCTGCAATTCTTTTTCGTTGTCCTTATAAGTTATATTTTGTTTTGTCTTTCTTCTTCGTGATTATCTCAGCTACTCTTAGAAATACGAACTCAAGTAAAGCTGTAGTTGCTGTAGGACCTCGGTGAAGCTGAAGCTGAAATTCAAACTTGGATACCTAGATTTTCAAAATTTTAAAGCCAACCACTAGTCCTGATTTTTGCTTTTATTTTTGTAGTTAATTTATTGTTTTTTATCTCAATGTGGTATAGGTTTAAGTAAGTTTACGTTTCGTTGTACGTATAACATATAAATATAGCACTAAATACTGCAAGTGCACGAATAACTTTTTAAAAATAATTTTGAATTTAAAAATAGATCGGATGAAGAGGAGTTTCTCCAAATTAAGTACCCAAGAATGGACGAAGAAAATAATCAAGACAAGGAGCGTTTTGCTAGGTAAGATGCTATATGGGAGTCGAATAGTCGGATATTTTTATTCGTGTCTTCTCTTCTTCTACACATTCATATTCCAGGATCTATTTTGTCGCTCTTTTTTTGTATTTTCCCCACCAAATGCAGGGAGAATCATTGTGAGATAGAGCGACGCCGAAGGAATAAGATGACAGCCTATATCACAGAGCTGTCGGACATGGTTCCGACATGTAGTGCCCTGGCCCGAAAACCTGACAAACTGACGATATTGCGAATGGCGGTCGCACATATGAAAGCTTTACGTGGTACGAAGCCCGACACCCACGCCGTCGCTTCCGCGTCTGCGCGGAATATGAATTTAATTGATAAAATGCTTCCAGGCACTGGGAATACTAGCTCGGACGGGACTTATAAACCGTCTTTCCTCACGGACCAAGAATTGAAGCATTTGATTTTGGAGGCTGCTGATGGATTTCTTTTTGTAATCAGCTGCGATTCTGGACGTGTCCTCTATGCATCTGACTCTGTCACACCGGTTTTGAACCATGCACAGTCGGATTGGTTTGGATCTTGTATCTTTGATCATTTGCACCCGGAAGATGTCGAGAAAGTAAGAGAACAGCTATCCACTCAAGAACCACAGAATACGGGGAGGATTTTAGATTTGAAAACTGGGACTGTCAAAAAGGAGGGTCATCAATGTAAGTTAACAAAGTATATTCGGTAATACTAACCAACTAACCCCGATACAAATATTCTACTACTTTGACCAATGACTCAAAAAATGACAATCGACAATATTCGGTCAAGCTATTCATTAGACTTGACCGATTGTTCAATTCATATGTGAGTGACATAAGCGAAGCGATCAATAATGTAAAAATTTCCAAATGTTTCCCCCAAATAGTACGAATTGTGAATGCCTCGATCGCACGCATTTTTAATTGTTGTTTTCTGAACCACCAGCCTCAATGCGTCTCTGTATGGGTTCCCGCCGAGGTTTCATTTGCCGAATGAAGATTGGAAATGTACATCACGACACAATGACAACGAGTAATTTGAATCGTCTCCGGCAGCGTAACACACTTGGCCCTTCAAGAGACGGTCTGAACTATGCAGTAGTTCATTGCACGGGTTATATGAAAAATTGGCCGCCGTCAGGGGTAGTCCCCATGGATCGTGGTGGTGATGACGATCATGGAGCATCGCATTGTTGTTTGGTAGCCATTGGAAGACTCCAGGTCACGTCTGCCCCGCATACCTCCGACTTAAACTCTTCACAATCAGGGGCTGAATTTATATCCCGGCACACTCAGGATGGAAAGTTTAGCTTTGTGGACCAACGTGTCATGGCGATTCTGGGTTACACTCCACAAGAATTACTCGGGAAATGTTGGTTTGATCTTTTTCATCATGATGATCAACCACATGTGAAGGAGAATTTTGAGCAAAGTAAGTCGTGCAAGATTTGAAATTGGAATTTGGGATTATACACAGTTTGGCATAAGTTCGATTAGTTCATTAAGTAATTTTATTCAGGTTAATTTCAAATTTCAAATTTATTCAACACAACAACACCACTTGAGTACAAGGTCGTTACGAAGTTGCTACATAATCATTATAAAAAATAATAATTTCAGAATAAACTGTTATCAATATTCGGACCTATGACTGGTACTAATTCTACTACTCTGTTATTTGAATCCAGACAATAATAAAGAGAAAGACGCCTCTTGTTTAGTGGTTTTCAAGCAAATGCTTTTAATTGGTTTTTCTTGTTTTCTTGCAGTCATAAAAATGAAGGGACAAGTTGTGACGTTCGCACTTCGGATTCGAGCTAAAAGCCGGGAATGGGTTTGGCTCCGTACTGTCGGATTTTCATTTTTGAACCCTTTTTCGGATGAACTGGAATACGTCGTTTGCACGCATTCCACCAATAAGTAAGTCCAAAAATTTTTATCTCCATCAAACTTGCATGTTTATTTTCCACGTTTAGAGTTTAGGCCAGTAGTTTGTAAAATCCTCCGACTTGGCTTTGCACGCTATTTTATGAACCAGACGTGAGAAGTCGAAGTTGGTGCAGGCATGCAATGTATGATTTTGGTTATTATTTTTCACTTCCTTCCCGATTTCCGGTGGGGGAGAATGCCGATGGTGTCGTGTTAGTTTACAAAGTCCACATTGCATGTCAACCAAGTCGATTGCGTTATTTGTATCAGATTAAACATAATTTGAAACGAGTAACGAATCTGATATTCCAGACTCTTTTATTCATCTTCAAAATTACTAAATCTTTGTTCTTTGCACGCCTAACTATTTGCCGTAGCATTCCTTTTGTGATTTTTTTATCACTAAAAAATTCCGGTCTAATTCAAATAATTCTCCCTGGATAGACTCTTCGCAACAACTCAGAAGTATTTCAAGGTAGTTTTGGCAAATATTGTAATAAAATTTTGTATAATTTTAGGGGGATTCAACACCCTCACGATGGAACTACTGGGGTAGAAAATACAAACCCAGCAGATCATTCTGTTGTAACTGGCGGACAAACATTTGGCACTCAACCTGGACTTGACTATTCCATGCAACGGTCACCACGTGACACGCTCTACCCCTCTCACCTGGTTTCATCACATATTCAAAGTACCCCCTCGTCCACTATTTCAGATATCACAGTTAGATATACATTTGACAAATTATTTTTGATATTACGTGCAGGCACTAGAACTGGAAGTTCGAGCAGCTACAGCAATTATGAAGGGCAAAGTAGCTCACCTATTAGCTACAGCTCACCTGCCCAACCTGCGTCCAATGCGACAGGGTCAACTGAATCCCCAGGAAGCGTATTGAATCGAATAAACAAATCTAACACAAGTCCAACTCCTGGGCAAGTTGCTTGGAGTCAAACTTCACAACAACATATTAGACAAGTGAGTATTTCTATTGAACCGATCTGATATGTGCGAGATTGAAAAATTATTTGTGATAACGATTTTTCTTTGTCCACGAAATAGTCGGGGTCAGAGGGCTACCAACAATACAATCAGATGAGTCCGTCGAGGTCACCAAGTGGGCCCACGTACACTCAATTGAGCGGTGGTCCTCCCCGAGCTTCCAGTGGCGTTAGTGCTCCACCTCAAGGCAACTCGTACCATTCACCATCGACAGCTCCAGGTATGGAATCTAAACACCCGTTACCCTACGAAACATTGTTCGTCGTTTTTTGCCTAAGTATTATGCGGAAATCAGAATTCTCCGATCTCGCATTTGAATTAATATTTAAATTGCGGTCATGTTTTTCAGGAATGTGGCAATGGCAGAATTCCGGTGCTGGCCAAAATGGACCTCCACCTTCGGCAGCTAATCCCCCTGGCACACAGCCAGGCCCAGCAGGTCATCCCCAACAAGGGACAGGGGAGCTTCAGGATATGCTCCAAATGCTGGATCACCACTCTGCATCCGCTCCATTTGAAGATCTAAACATGTTTACCTCTAATTTTGAGTAAGGTTAAACTTCTCAACATGAAGTAATTAGAGTAAGCTACGAACGGAAGAAATTACAAACTTTAAATCAAAATTCCAAATCCGTTCCTTAATCCCAATTACAGTAATCGTAAGGTAAAAATAATTTTGAAATTATGTTTTGTTGCATTATCCCGGTAAGTCGTATTAGCGTAGAAGGATGAATTTTAGTAGGTCAAGGAGTTTGAAAGTTTTTTAGAATTGTAATTTTGTAGTTGTTGTAGATTTAAATATTATTGAAATATTAATATTTGAGGGCTTAATAGAGTTGCATGGATTTGTACAGAATAAGGGATTTGTCGAAATGCAAGGTTAGTGGGCTTTGTGAATAATTACTATTCGGCAGATTTTAAGATTTTGTAATACGACTTGGATTTTCGGGATGAAAAGATTCATATCATGTTAACAAACTCAGGAAGGCTGGAACGGAAATAAGGTTTCGGAACGAATCGTAACTTTTTTGGAGTTTTGAATATTTTTATCCGACTAGAGTTGGAAGAGGGTCTTAAAAATCGTATGCTGCATGGTTTGAGTATTACTGATTGTGTACATATACGTAGTCCAATAGTTTGAAGAGTACTTGAGTCTTGCCAATAGATTTACAGATTTACTCCTGAATTTAGGATACAATCAGATAATTTGAATGTCTCAATTGATCTGGTTTACGCGGATTTGTTTCGGATTATTCGCCCGGCTGTTTTCAGGCATAATATTTATCTTGTCCGAACTGGCGGCATCTAATACATTGGTTTATGTCTTTGGTCAAAATGTGTACACCAGATTATCTGGTTGGACAGTTTTGATTGTATGTTCAGAAAAGACCAGTTCCAAGATCATTGAATATTTAGAACATTTACGACACTTAACCTCATTCAGGCGTCTGATATAACCCCTTATAGTTCGCATACATTTTCACCAGTATTTTTTTAATGATGAGACATTAGGAGGAAACTTCACTGAAATTGTCTAAGGACGATTATACTCTACGCTACATACGAAAAAGAAACTTTGGAAGATCAAGTTGAAACGAAAAGTATTCGTATCTGGTAATATTTGAAGTTGTAGATATTTTGAAAATCCGTTGTATTTGACTAATATTTCATATTATTTTGATATGAAGCACATATCACTTCCATGGAACATTGTCGTTGAATTGAGACCACAATTGTGCTACTGGGTCAATTGAGTTTCATAGGATTTTTCATTCATATCATAAATGATGTAATCAGAGATTGTATAATTTATAGCACGCAGAAGTTGTGAATCATTAATGTGCATATCGGAATTATCAATAATGCAGCAGAAATTATTAAAGTAGTTTAATTTAATATAAATAGGATACATAATACGTACTTGTTAGTAAATTTTGTTAATCGTAAGTATTTGTACCAACTGGATGTCTCTCAATGACAGATTTTTTGTACACGATTCATTCATTCTATACGCGAATAATTTGTTAGGTTTTAAAATAGTAGTACCATTTTGAATGTTCTAGTTCCTTAATCGAGTTCAGGTTTCATTTTTAATTTCTGATTAATTTCAGTGGGTCCAACTTTAATTTCGTTGTCTGACATTATTTAATTTGTATCTTGCCAGCCGTGAGTTGGAATATTGCCAGTCTTAAATTGTGAAATAATCGTTTAATTCGAAACACTATTCTAACTTTTTAAGTTTTAACTTTTTAAATACGTATTAATTTTTGTCACCTAAATCTACGTATTGTGCATGGTTGCTCCACCTGAGCATTTCATTGTTCGTCCGGTTGCTAGTTTGGTGAATTTTAATAAAAATTACATTCAGCATTTCTTATAAATTATGTCTTTAATATGCGAGGGTCGTCCCACACATTCTCTGATTCTCTTGTGACAGAATTTCAGAATTATCAGGAACATTTTACGAATTGCAAACTTGGGGCGCTCTCTTTGCACCGCTCATTTGAACATCTTACCTTACTGTCGAATTATTTTGAGTGTGCTACGCGATTGATTACTTTCGTTGCGAGTTGAGGAGCCGAAATTTTCAGATTAAGTATATATAGTATTGTATTTGAGTTCCAAAATGGCTTTCACAATAAGATTACAAAATCATTTTTGTACTCAACGGCTTCTAACTAACCTCAACTACCAGCCAACCCTGCCATTGCGTAGCACGTCTTAAGAAATACGCGCCTATAGCCGTGCATTTCGTTACACGACGCGAAAAGTTTTGTACGTCACTCTACTCATAAGATCTCTGAGATAAAGTGCTACACTTCGCTCATTTGGAAGTATTTTCAATACATTTGTAAGAGCTAATTAAGTCAGATTCAGATAAGGTGGTATGTCTCACAATGGGCTCGCTTCGCGCGCATATCAGAATTTCTTCAACCCTTGAATTGTTGAATATGTATCTCTTTATACAAAGATTCTTTACCAAAATCATCCAGTCTCCTCTCCCCCCTCTCCCCACATTTCAAGATTTTTTATTGACCTCGAACACAGTCAGTCCCAAAAGTCATTAATATGATTCGCCGACAAGATTTTTGATCCCACATACAGTTATGGATTTTTAACGAAATGTCCCTTTCTTGCCAGGAAAATTAAGCACAGTTGAGTAAAAAGAAATTGTTCTTTTTACGATTTCTTGGTTAGGTATGACTTAATCTAAAATGTGTTTTAATCTTGTCCCACTCCAGGAAGGTTGCAATATTGATAACAGTCTATACCTACTGAAATTCTTGACCCCAATGAACTAGAAGACCAGAACACATTATCGTTCATTCACATTCGGATAGTTCAACGTTGCATTTTTGATGTTTATGTTGTGTGAGCTATGGAATTGATGACTATAATCAAATTACATCCAATCCAATTTCTGTCACCTCCCAAGTAGTTCCGACTTCCGTCCTTTACCCAGCCTTGCGCCATCTCGGCACACTTGTACGATTCGGTCTGGGGTTCGATTCCTTGCACCGCTGAGCGGTGGTTGGATGAACCCAGTGCGGATGAAAGAGAGGGACCGAAGTTGGCCGACGGAGAGATCCGACGGCGTTGACTGGCTATGACCGCTGTGTCGGCTCCTTGTCGGATTGTCCAAAATTTACATACGAGGGAGCCGATCCCGAATACGGACTGCCACTGCATTCTCTGCATGTGACCACCCGACCCATGCCAAAGTGTACAAATAAATAAGCAGAGAGCAGAGTGCATCTTCTGGATGCTGGACGCAGTCACAGTCACAGTCAATCACCCAGTGCCAGTGCTTTTCCCTCAAGTACCTCCACTGGACCTTTTTTTTAATAAACTCATTAACTCAAGAGGTCAATGATCGTGACCGTGTCAACTGTCAATTTTATTTTAGCACGCATCCTAATTTAAATCTAAGGAGGACTCCTTCGTCACGGTCAAGTCAAAGTCAAATCCAGTGCAGTCTTTTGTGTGTTTGTGTGCAGTGTTGTTTGTTTATTTTATTTGAAATTGGAGTAGGAGTGGACGGACAACTTACTGATGAACTCAACTGTGATCAATGACACAGTCACATAGCTACTTTCATTGTTGATTGTTGACATTTTTTGGACGCAGGACTAGTCATTTGATATTTTATTGATCGGATTGTTGACAAACAACGAACGCAAGTAGTACTGAGTGGATGCATGGGACGACATGGAATCACAATAATAATGATCTCATTCAGTAAACATTTGGAGAAGAGTGAATATTGACCTTGATTGTTTGACCTTTGAGAATAATAGATTCATGGGGATGTAACTGAAATGTACTCCAATAATTGAAATTGGTAAGTGATATATTGGTTTGTTTTTTAATAATTACTGATTAGGTAAGTGAGGAATGTGGTCATCGAGAAATTGGTCAGTCAGTTGTGTCAGTCAGTATTTACTTGGTGTTCTTTCTTTAATGCAAGCAAAGTTGCCCATCTCTTTTAGATTATCAGCCAGCATAGCAGGAGTACAAAAATTTTAAAAACGCGTAGATTGTAGTTGTGGTCAAGGTCAAAATCCATATTTTACCCCGAAACTTTAGAAGCCTTAAGTCAGAAGTTAAAATTTAGTGCTGTCTTTTGTAGTAACTGTGAAACATTATTTATGGTGGCCTTAGGTTACATCACATGGGTACTGTCGAGTCGGGCAATGGTGGTGAATTCTTAATTAGTGGTTCAGGTTCAGTTGGATTAAGTTAAACTGTTTAAACACATGCTATTTAACACGAGGGCATGTTAGCAGTTGTTTACCTTACCAGTGCCCATTATAGATATCGATTTATCAGTATCCTGGATTCCATATTCTGCGAGCAACGAATGAATGTATATGCAGACATGAGGAAGTAAATAGTAAACAAAGGTATCGACCATCACGTGGTCGCAGATGTGGTCGCAGCATGTGGCGAGTATTAGATTTGGACACTACTAATTAGGCTACTGTTACTCGTCACTGCTGTCTGCTATGTTGAATTACGATTGCGAAATATACAAATGCTTAGATTTAGAAATCTGCAGTACGGGATTAGAAGCACCCAAAGATGCAATTTTTTTACATTCTGTGTACTTTTCTAACACTGGACTAGTTCGTTCATTGCGCAGGGTTTTATTTTTATTTGTGGTATAGTAGAACTTTTGAATTAACAATTTGAAACTTGATTCTTACTTTCTTTGTGGATTATATGTCAATGTCAGACTAAACGACTAAACGTTCTATTGTTTCGATACAGCGGATTAACCAAAATTTTGTACCATTGATGGTACCAATGAAAATGAAACTTTATGCAATCATACTTCACGACAAGGGCACTTGAAATGACTAGCCGTAAATTTTTGTCTGATCAAAATATTTAAGTAACATTAACATTGGTATGAGTCCCTTGTTGTTAGTTGTTATGGATTAGCTTAACCTTAACTCCTCGTGTCCTCGTTCGGCTTGACAAGTGATCGCAGTTGATTTTTCCAGACAGACAAAATTGCGTCATTACATGGTCCAGACCAGTAGTGGGACCAGACGGCGTGAGTGAATGACGAGGTTGTAGTCAACAGACAGAGAAATTGGCAATTAAACGGTATTTATTTTCAGTAGATTATATCTTATTTTGGCATAAGTCGTGAGTGTGTGCAAGTCGTCACATCGCCATTAACTCAGCACATGGACTTAAATAAATTCATTCATTAACAATCTATCTATGTCTGACCCCTGCGCTGCTGCCGAACTAAACTAGATGTAACAAATATGAAAATGTCGACGTTACAAAATATAAAACCTTCGACATCGTAACAACCTGTGGACATTATCTATTGTTTCAACATTCAACATTCATAATATTTTGGTTATTTCAGATGCTTCTTTAGCTACCCGATATTTTTGACGGATACAGATAAGATACGGTGTCCGTTTATCAGCATTTCTGTTTTTTTGCGCATACCAGTCCGTCTCGTGTAGCATAGTGGTGCTGGCAGGGCAACCCTTCAGATTTCGCTGTGGGGGCGGTTGAGGGTTCGACCTTCACTTGTATTGTTCGTTCACAATAATTCAAAGAAATGGATAATAGTGGATCAAAATCGGTGCTATTCGAAATGTGAGGCGTTTCCCGAATTCTAGGTATCGGTGTTAGCCAGTTTGACCTCCACAGGTCAACAACCCGCACTAAAGGCTTAACCAAGTACGCAGACGCAGTGCCCCGAAAGTCAGGGTCCGTGACACCATAGTATTGCCCTTGTCCTCGCCTTTCCAATGGCACCAACTCCGAACCCACTCGACGACCCAGCAGTTATTTCTTGTCAATTTTAATTCATATCGAAAAGAGCCAAGATATCCTATTATCCGATTAATCCGATCTGTTTTAAATCACTATTTTTCCCAACCCTGAGTAAGTAATCATTTTCTACGCCAGACGCAAATGCAAGAATAATCCGGCGTGAATATTGCGGGCAATTACAAATTAGTATTTTTTTGTAGTTTAACAGTGATAGATTAATCCATGGCTTTTAACTCTTTAGAGACGAGTTAAAATCAGTTTAGGTTACCATCTGATAACAGCCACAGAAGTAGAAGTGCGGTTAGCTTAGCTATATAGAATGAGTAATAAGATTCTAATAATAAACGTGAACTGGTCGAAATCCCAAAATCCCAATTCCGTAACGCTCTAGAAAACCCGATAGCTCGCAAGCGAGCTACAACGATATTATACATATAAATAAATTACAATTGAGGACCATAGTGGAAGAAGTACCCCTGCGAATTCTTAGCAACGTGGTTACTACGTAGTTTGCAAATCCGA
>JAQFYE010006535.1:0-10693 GCA_034694305.1 Protaphorura glebata
GGACGAGACAACTGGTGTATAATTACATGCTCTACGATGAATTCCCAGGCGTTTCTAAGAACGAGACCGACAGTATAAGCAGTGGTAACACACATAAGGCATACTTCAGGGCAACTCACTAGTATTTACCTGATATTTTTCCGTCTCAATTTCGCCGACAGAAATCAAACGTCCAGCAGAGAGGTCCCCAGGATTAGAGCTGTATTGTCTAGAGAACTGTACTCGCACTGAGTCAATCATAACATAGTCATGCTTTCTGCTTCAAGAATAGAACAAAACAGCGTATTGAGTTCACATATATTCGAAAAATTATGTATGTTCGAACAAGTAGGGTAGACTGGTCTAATTTTGACCGGTGTGCTAAAAGAAGGCCACTTTCTGATTCGCGAGTGGCGCGCACATATGTCCATATTCAAAAACATGAATTCTACTTAAATTAAGTAAATAAGTTCTGCTTCCTCAACGACAGATGCAGTTCATCCAAATCTTCGACGAATATTTTTTAAAATTTGGAATCTTCAAAATCGGGTTGAAAATTATTGTGACACCTCGCGGGCGTCGCGGGAATAGAAAAGTGAAGTACCGGAGGACTCATGGTGCGGATGGATAAAACTCATCCGCGAGTGTGCTAATAATGACCACCACCTCTATATATTACACGGTCAACATTGGGACACTAACATGCGGTCAGAATTAGCACATATAAAAAACGGGTTGTCAAATTTGGGTCATGTGGTGGTCAATTTTGCGACACGGCTTCGTCTTTTTGGGTTTTTCAACTTGTTGTTCATTGTTGACCGTTGCCAATGGAAACCGAAATAGAAAAATTCGGAAATAGTTTAATTTTTTTCCCAAACGCACACCTACGCGCTCCTCAAAGTTCAAGCAATGTCAAGTTTAGTTTTTTTCCGACGCCTGCACTAGCCTTCCCGGAAAAGTGGTCAAAATTAGCCCACCCTACCCTAACCGTAGACTCACCTCGGCTCCAATTTTTGTTTCCTTATGGTATTCATTAGGGCAATAGACATTGCACCGACCGAAGTAGGAATATGAGAGACGGTAACACGCAATCCACAACCTGGCACTGCTTGAAAATCTTCAGATTTCCCTTGAAGACTCGAGTCGAGCAATTGTTTAACAAAACGGACGATAGCTATGTATAAATGAGTATAACAATTACCATGATATGATAATAATACCAACAGAATACGTTGAGTAATGGATATATGGATTGGCCTTGAAAATTTTACCAGTTCCGATCGGGTGTTCGCTGTTCGATTCCGCAACCCCTATGATTACTAATATTTTCTCCAACGACGAGAGAGAATCACCGGAATAAAGCATTATACCAGTGAGAGAAGGGACTCCATGTGTTATTGTCCCTGTTTTGTCGAAGACGACGCTTTTCACCTTTAAGTATAAACGATGAATGAGTAAATTGTACATATTGTTTTCTTTTAAATGCGCCTTATTTCTTCTTACCTTATGTGCACTCTCCAGAGGTTCAGCACCTTTAATAAGAATACCATTCTGTGCTCCTACACCGGTACCTACCATGACCGCAGTTGGAGTAGCCAAACCCAAAGAACAAGGACAAGCAATAGCTAATACGGTCAGAGCGTAGCGGAACGCATATTGGAAAATTATCTCGGAATGACTGAAGCGTGCCACATCATAGTGCTGTGAAACAGTAGTGATTAATATTTGATAACTTGCTGAAATAGTATGTATTCATACAGTAATTTACTTTGGCATGTAGCGCCGCAAAATTTACATAACCGACGATAATCCACCCTGTCAAAGTCGTGAATGCAACTCCGACAACAACCGGAACAAAATATCCGGCAATTTTGTCTGCCAATTGTTGAATCGGGGCCTTAGATATTTGTGCCTCTTCCACAAGTCTCACAATTTGAGCGAGAGTGGTATCGTCTCCGACTTGTGTCGCCCTCACGATAAGCATCCCATTTAAATTCATGGACCCTCCGATAACAAGACAATCTGAAAATTCAAATCATATTTCTAACTCTAGGTGTAAAGTTTCAAGTTAACAGGATTGTAGAAAACGTTCAAAAATTATCGATATAGTGGACAAGGAAGAATATTCAAGAGCATTAGAACGTAAGGAATGAAATGACAATCATTCCGGACGTTATTGAACTATTCATATGTACAAATATTCGTTCAGTTAGTCGAACCTTTCTTTTTTAGAACGGGCATGGACTCTCCCGTGATCAACGATTCATCACACATAGAACTTCCATGTACGACTTTGCCGTCTGCCGGAACCTTTGCTCCTGGTAACACCTATAATAGGTTAGACCATATAAAAATTAATGTCCTGTCCTCAACTCCAGGTTTGGTTGTGGTACGAACGGTACAAGGATTACGGAAAGTCAGCTTTAATGTTGAAATGAAAAATAATTATTTTCATGTCAAAGTATCTATTTTGTACAGAGGTGCAATGTGCACAACCATGCAGTTTTTCCAATGGGCGACTACCAGAAAAAATATGGAAATCATGCACGAAGGCGGATATAGTATATATATTGTACTATACGTATTCGGTGTATAGTCAACCTGGTCCTTCCAAAAGGAACTAGATATCTGGACTTTAGATTAATCGCCTGTGTTAAGGACATCACATGTGGGAATAGCCGGGCAAAGAGGGCCAATACTCATCGTGAAGTTGGATCCACTTATACACTTGGTCTATACGAGTACATTGTAAATAGAGGACTTTCACTAACGAGGGGAACGTCAGGGCGGATATTTTTAGAAAAATTTGAAATCCTTACCAGTGAATTCTGATACGATGAGAAATCTGGAATGATATCATTCGTCGCACATTTGAGGTTTAGGTCAGCAGTTGAACTGGGTTTGGATTTTGGATGTGTGTTGGTGTTCGTGCATGTGTGAATGGCATGACTTCCCTCCGACTCGTCTCACTTTTCCTCTCCGTCTCCGCGTTCGCTCTCCCTCTCTTCCCATGGGTTGAATGAACGAACGGAGTCGGCAGAAGTACCGGCCTGTCACACAAACACACCTCCAAAATTCAAAACCGGGTCAACTGGTGACCTGAGCCTGAAATGTGCGACGAATGACATATCATTCCTCATTGTATCAGAATTCACTGGTAAGAATTTCAAATTCTTCTAAAAATATCTGCCCTGACGTTCCCGTCGTCAGTATTAGATGAATTATAGAATTGATTACCATCATCAAGAATATATATGACGTGGGAGTTTTATTCCGTGGTCGTGGTTTAAAGAACTTGTATGGAAATTAGAGTTAGGTGAATAGAGGTATGGTGCACATTTTAAATAAATTGGAACAAATGTATTCAACATGAAGGAATGGTCACCTTTAGGAAATCGCCGCGGTGTACTAAGTCAACTGAAATTGGTATTTCCGTGAGGACTTCAAAGTCTGCCGAAACAGTAACAACGATGGCTTCAGTGGCTTTCAGTGACAATAGCTTTGACAGGGCTTCAGACGTTTTCCCCTACACCAATAAAAAATATTTATATTCCACAATTCCACATTAATAAAGCAAAATAAATATCAACTATTGTACTCGAACATCATACTTGCCTTTGCAATGTGTTCCAACCATCTTCCCAATGAGACGAACAACAATAGCATAGGTGGTGTGTCAAAAAAAGTCATCGGACTTGGATCGTGTGCCAGTATTATGGCTGCCAGCAAGACAATGAGTGAATAGACATATGAGATAGTTGTTGCCAGCATAATAAGAACGTCCATGTTAGTAGTTCTGTGCTTTATAGCTTTCCATGCCGCCACATAAAAATGTCGACCGCCAACGAGCTGCATACAATTCATGATTAGGTTTTGTCATTCCCACAAAATGATATAAATTATTGAATGATATAAATTATTGAATCATATAAATGACATACTTGCACAGGTGTAGCTAATAAGAATAATAGCAGGTTTTCAAGTGAAAGACCAGGTATAATGCACATGGGAAGCTCACACTTCGAATAGTCATGCTCATGTTCCGCTTCCATGTCCATTGTCAGCATAAAATACATCATGATAATCATACTAGGGACACCGAACACCAGCGACACTAAGAACGAGTTTCTCCATTTTCGTGTAACGTCTCTGTGGTCGAGATGTGATACATCTCGACTGGAGTCCAACTCCGCATCAAAACCCATATCCTATCGAGAACAGAAATATCTTGCATATTGTATAGGCATGCCTTAGAAGATTTCGTGGTCGCCTAAGACTCCAAAATATGGGAAACTTACACAAATGCCTTCAATAATATCTCTTGGTCCTGTGGTTTCGGGGTCATACTTAAAACGACCGAGCTGCAAGGACAGTGATACACTGGCTGATATTACTCCTTTCTGCTTCAAAATATGAGCTTCAATTGAATTAACACACGAAGAACATGTCATGCCCTTGATCTGTATAAACGAGAGAACAACCCGACCATTTTGAAAAAAGATTAAATTATTATTTGGTTTCTTACACATGTATATGGTTGGCGCAATTAAAATCCAATCAACGTTAAGCAAGAAATAACAAAGATTTTCGGAAGAAATTATTGTGGACAAATCTTTAGTCATCAGTCGATTTCGATTTAGATAAAATGCTCATTTGAAGTTTAATCCCACTCAGAACGAGTTATATGTGGTGAAAATATTTTAAAATGTACTGAATTGGATGCTATATTTTTCATTTCAACAAGTTTTTCCCACATATCAACTTCAAAGGTTACACTGACTCACAGGTAACCGAACATTTCATTTTTACTACATATTCTGGCGAACTGAACTGAAATATTTAACTATGTTAAACTCACATGAACTTTGACTTCTCCCTGCCCGACCCGTTGGTCTTCGATAACTTCGGATGGAAATCCCATGTCAGAGATTATATTAGCAATTTGGGACGGTAATATTTTGGAGGCATCGTATTTGACTTCTGCTTTTGCAGCCATTAAAGCTACACTGATACTTCTGACACCTACAAAACAAAATTGAAAATGTGGGCAACTGTTACATCTTAAAGTAAGGATCCAGCCGTGGGAAATTGTGGTATGAAAAATAAATAAAAAATAAATAAATAGGTATGGGTTCAAATAAATACACGGGTGACTTTTAAATTTCTTTCGTTGTGTTCTCTAGACTTTCTAGAAAATGCCTTCCGGAAAAACTAAACAATAACCATGAATACCAGTAGTAACCAAATGTAAATGCCGTTGAACAGCTAAAATTAATTTACTAAAAATTACTATTATTTTTATGATTCAATCGTTGCAATGCCATGTGTGCAATACAGATTAGCAAAAAAAAGTGAATTGCCTGCAGATGTCAAATATTTGACATCTGCAAAAGAAAGAAATTGAAAGCGATTTAGTTCATAATTGCAGGAATAAAAATTTCGAACGGTAATGCCTTTCAATGACTGGGCAACGAATATCAACAAAAATCTAGCAAGGTCTCAAAGTCAGAGTCAGAGAATTCTTTATTAAGAGCATTTGGGACGTTTTCATGTTATTATTTATGAACCTGAAGAATTTAGGAATAATTGTGCAACTATTGATTGCCATTGATGCCACGTCCACAATAGAGATGGGGATGTGGCCATCCCCATCTCTTAACGTTATGTGGCCACCCCCATCTCTTAACGTTATGTGGCCATCCCCATCTCTTAACGTTATCTGGCCATCCCCATCTCTTAACGTTATGTGGCCATCCCCAACTCTTAACGTTATGTGGTCATCCCCACCTCTTAACGTTATGTGGCCATCCCCATCTCTTAACTGAACTGTTTTCGGTACAGATTCCACGAGGTATGGCAAGATTCCCTTCGGTTTTGTGACGACATTCTTCACAAGTTCATCAAGTTTCATCTTGACATTTTTCATCTCCAGTTGTGTGAGGGCGTCTAATGTCCATTTTTCCTCATTTCTAATATGAGCCATTGAAACTTCTAAACTTGGATAGGTCATAACTTTTGTCCAATTGAATGCCCTTCTGTTTTTTTCCTCGGCGGTTGGTTGCTGTGCTCAGAGTCGGTATCTGAGTCGTAGTTGAAGTTGTCGATACGCTGGGTTGGAATATTTGCAATGTCCATTTTTATTACGATAAGAGGTTAAGGTAAGGAACACAAGAACTAGTTTGGGGTAGAAGCTACTTGGGGACATACATTCCTTACGGGGACAAAGTTATTTCTTTAACGGGCAGGAATATAATCCGAATGTTTCTACTTTCCGCTGTCCAACCCACTTGCAACACTACCAAAGTACGCGAAATTCATTAATGACCTCATTTCAAAAATTCATAGAATCCCCTGCCCCTGATGGGGGTGTATTTTTAAATTTTTCTAACCATTGACCAAAATCTCTACTCTCAACGCTTTCCACTATCTGAGAAGTATTATGTAAGAATTCATTCAACACTTGGCTCTTTATAGGTATTTGTATAGTTGATTCAAACTAATTTCCAAATAATTTGATTTTGATTTCCATGGTTATATGTTCAATGCATCGTTTGATTTGTAAAAACAAAGAACTAAATCCAGCGCAAAATAAGATGGGAGAAACCAGTGTTAACAGTTTCAAGAGCAACACAGCAACATAATTCCAATACACCTAATTAACTCCTAATTAACTCAGACTAGCCTACATGGTGGCCAATCGCTTTCACTGATAAATTGACTTCTTGCATCTTACAATTAAAATAAAACTCACCATCAATCTTTTTGGCACACTTCTCGATGGCAGCTACACAAGAAGCACATGTCATTCCGGTGACTCTAAGAACGCACTGTTCATAATCAGTGTCTTCAGAGGAGTCCGCACCCATATCCATGTTTAAAATGAGTTTAGAGTCTTCCGACTCTTCACCTGAATTGCAATGCATAAGAGTTGAATTTTACAACAAGCTGTATTTTCACTCACTCCGAAGAATTTTGTATCATTGACTTAAAAGATTGAAATATTGAGACACAACTCGACGACATCCTAACTAACTAATACTCATATCACATCGCAACACATCACATCACACTGTTTGTGAGTGATTAATTGGGGAATGAAATAAATATAATTTATTAAAAAGTTAAAGGCAAATGATTGATGGGTTTGTGAACACGACGCATTCCCGTGTGTGGTAAATGAAAATGTTACATTAGTTACAGTTATAGATTTCCAGCAACAGCCTTGGAACAGCTGCAAATGCAATCGAACGTACATTTAAGGATACATTACATACGATTAAATGGGATAATCAAGTGTGACTCCTGGCTCAGACTCATTTCATTCGGGTAATGGCAATAGTGCTCAAGTGCAGAGTAATCACAATTATCCTAATCACTCCTCGTCACCAGCGAAAGAAAGAACGTGGTATACCATAACGTAACGTACCTAAATCAATTGCCAACCAATCAGTCAAATGTGATTTTACTCCTATTCCGAAATGAACTGAACAACTCACACAAGAGTTATTTTAGTAACACTTAAAAATGAAGATTGTCAATTATAATTATCGGATTTTGTTGTGATATTCTACATAGTCTTATTGATTTGGGGGGAATGTCTACTAGTTTTAAATGAAAATTATTGGTTTGGTCTGCCTCTTCTCCTAACTACACTAAATGTGAACTACATGATTTGATCTGAAATGAATTCAACCTAGTCCTCTCCTCAGTGCACCTTATTTCAATGGACTCAAATTAAGCACAGGTTTTCTCTTCCGAACGCCAGGGTTGCCAGATTCCTCTTTCCACTCACTCTTACTTTAATTTGTACCTAAAATGAACAGTATTAGTTTAATTGAAAGAAATACCAGGAATTATTTGTATTCGTACACTTAGTTTCTAACACGTACTTTGAGTAATAATTTTTGAAATTATATTCTAAAATTTAAACAAATTGTTATTTGTATCCCTTGTCTGTGGGCATTCTTCGATTGGAGGACAGAGGACGGTGACTGAATAAAATTATTTTGGTGTTAAAAAAATATAATCACTCCTGCCTTTAAGATTAGTTTAGATCGTCGGTTGTCGGTTAGTGCTCGAATCGAGTCGAGTCGGACATTTTTATGACTCGAAATTTTCGAGTTGAGTTGAAGTATGTGAGTATGAGTATGACTTGTGTGACTCGACTCGATTTTTTCGAGTTGTATTCTCCTATCGATATAACTAAGCAATCGAATGACATTGATGAATGATCAATCAATCAATCAATCAATCAATCAATCAATCAATCAATCAATCAATCAATCAATAGTTGTTATAAGTTCTAGTTCCCTTCTAAAGTTTCCACAATAATTGCACTTCTTTTGAATGAATTATCCTTCATAATATGGAGAATAAAAAACTGAAATCCCTTAACAACGGAGAATTTCAAGCTGTTTTACTGTAATTAAGCGAGCGGGGCGCAGCGAAGCTTTTCTGTTCCACTAGGTGGTCCGAAATCCATTTGTATCTCTCCCAGAGTGGTTGAGCACTTTTTTGTCCAGACCTTTTCTCCGAAACTGCTGGGCCGATCGGGCTCAAATTTACAAAGAAGGTTCCCATGCGGTGTGGTCCTATACACAAGGGTATTTTGGACCGACTTTTAGTGTTTGAGTATTTGGCATCGGATAAATTTCCATAGCAACCGAGTAGTTTGCCTCTCGGTAGAACTGGCGTAAACAAACTCTATCGTTGCTATGAGAATTTTACCCGTGGAAGGGTGATAAAATGATTGAAATTCCGGAATATTTGTTATTAATTGTACGTGAAGAATAGTTAAATAGTC
This sequence comes from Protaphorura glebata, assembly GCA_034694305.1. NCBI lineage: Eukaryota > Metazoa > Arthropoda > Collembola > Poduromorpha > Onychiuridae > Protaphorura > Protaphorura glebata. The sequence continues at coordinate 8,783 of JAQFYE010006535.1, forward strand.
TTTCTTCTAGCCATATACCGTGTAAGGTTGGGATATCACATTACGGGGTCCAGGGGCAGATCCCCGGCGGGGCTTGGGGGCGGAGCGCCCCCATTTAAAAAGAGAGGTTTAACACTAACATCGTATTATTTTACTGAGCAAGATATTTTTTTACTGTGCAATTTAATTTAAATCTGCCGTGAAATCTCTCTATTCTACTGGGCGATAAAATTACACCATTTCATTTTCAAAAGACGGGATGATGAGCTTCGCTTCGCTCGCTTTTTTGTGGCACCACCGTTGACGGGATGACATATTCCTAGTATAAAATTATTCGAAATTTAAATGGGTATATATAAACTGGAAAAACGAAAACTTGACGAGTAAACTAAAAAAAAGTTCCCTTACATGATGGGGAGGAAATGCGGCAACCCTGTCAATAAGCGTAGGTGAGCTGATTTCGCGCGTAAAATAGTTGGGATTTTTACTTCGAAAGAATTCGGAGGCTGAAATTCGGATTCAGTTTGAACCTTTGAACCAGTCCCAAATTCAATCGCTGTTTCTGACGAATTCAGGCTTTTGTGAGAGGAAAGTGACCTGCGACCTCTTGGGTGCTGTGAGATGTCGTCAAGTGGACGATTTCGCGGAAGCGATGGAGACTGGATTTGTGGGGAACCCGAGTGAGTACTTTTTAACATCTTAATTAAACATACTTGCATGCCATCCAGATCCAACCAAAGGTATGTTTCTGCCTATGTAAAAATGATAAGACTGTCATGATCAAAATGTCTTGACAACACACGTTACCTTCGCACAAGGTTAGCCTATAACTCCTTGGAACTAGAAATTTTTTTTTGGTTGGGGCAGATTAACATAGGTGTGATCTTAGATTATAGTTAATATAACTCGTCTATAACTCGGAGTTATATAAACTTATGTATAATTTAAGGGTGTGATTGTGTGATGGTGTAGTCCCGATACCGACGTGTTGACCCGCGACGGGTCATATAAAATAGCACCACATATCGTCATGTACTGTATGTAGCCATAGGATATTTGGTCGAGCATTCGGCCAGCTGTCAAATACCACTATTCGTTATAGCTTTAACTTATTACAAATATATAATGTCAATTACAGATGCGGAAACCTCAATTTTGCAAGACGTAATGCCTGTAATCGATGCGGAAAGGAAAAAGTGGAAGAATCATCCAAGAAGAAACACATTGGAATTGAGATTGGGAAAGTGGCAGCTGAAAAGAGTCGTGGGCTGTTCAGTGCTGACGATTGGCAATGCACGAAGTAAGCAAAATTAGACTTAAGACGCAGTCGACCATATGCTTGTAAACGCAGTGTAAAGACCAGACCTCAGATTTGGGACATGTACTGTACAACAATAAGGAAACTAAATCTATCTAGTGAGTACCTGACGGAAAGATTTTTCAAGAGAAACTGAGTTTTACATACTTCTTTGATTTTTTAAAAATATACATATTAACCCATGAGAGATGCTAAGAAAGATTTTCATTAAAATAGATATTTTAGTAATATATTTTTTCCCCATCCTATTTTAATGAAAATCTTTCGAATTTCCTGAAAACCAGCCTGTGGGGTCATCCAGCAGATAGCTCGTGTAGAATTTACAGAATACTAGCTATGCGTTAACTTTCCGAGAACTCCACCTGGTTGTATGTATTCCAAAAACAGAGATTTCGTAATTTGATAAAAGGGTGGTTCAAATATCACATGCTGCACTTGGATGCCCATTCTTATTTCTTTTCATTTCAGTGCAGGTCAATTTAAATAATTAAGTATTTTGATCTGGACTGAAGTGGAATGAAATAAAAATTGGCGTCGGAGCAAACTCAAAGTTGAAATAAAATTCGGTTCATTGCATTGCGAGAGGTCATTCACCTCATGCATTTACTGGGCGT
>JAQFYE010006536.1:0-10692 GCA_034694305.1 Protaphorura glebata
TTGATGTTTACGTTGTGTGAGCTATGATTATTGATGACTATAATAAAATTACATCCAATCCAATCCAATCCAATCGATTGTGTCTAGAAAGATTTATTATTATTATTATAACTGCGAAAATATTAAATACTAAACAATCATTTTTATCTTAATTTGTGTAGTCCTTGAACGTGATTGACAAGCCGGAGTCTTTTTGTGGTCATGTATTCAGCTTGGGAGAACCGACGTATGCCTGCCGAGATTGTGGGCTTGACCCGACCTGTGTTTTGTGCGTTGATTGTTTCAAAGTTTCAGCACATCGTAATCATCGGTAAGCATTTGGACAACCAATTCAGAATTTTAATTTCTGTCTTTTACTTTATTTCTTATGTATTTAATTTGCTTTTGAAACACTTTCGTAACTTAAGGCTTCTAGAAGAAGAATCTTGTTTAGGCCTTGAATTAAAGTCAATAATAAAGTTTTTTTTAATTAGCAGTGAAGAAATTATTAGCCAAATCTTGGAACAGTTCATCTGATTTTCCTTCTTTCCTAGCATTCAGTTTACTATTTACTTTACAGATTGTGCTGGCTGAGTTAGAATGGATAAAAGGATAAAAATATAAATTACGGTATAAAATACTCAATTGCGTCAAGAAACTTTTGGCAGACATTCGTAGAAGTAAATTAGTTCGTCGCATTTACTTATACGAATGTTTGTAAACAATTTCTTGACGTAATTGAGTATTTCATACCGTAAATATTTTTATTCTTTTGCTACTATTAGGGCGACCGATTTCTGAAAAAAATGTGGTATCGTACATGTTTTGAATTCTTGTCACTTGAATAAACGACCAATCAATCAATCAATGGATGCTTTTTACAGCTTTAGAAGGTGGGTAGGGTTTTGGCTCATGTGGACCCCGTATTATTTACTAGTCCAAAATCAATCAACACTATTATTTTTTAAATTGAAACAAGCTATAGCAAATCTACTCTAAATATTTTAATTTGGACATGTAGTTCAGGTTAATCATTACTATTCATAGTTTCTTCTCAAGATTGCATTTTCTACTTTTATGCAGGTACAAAATTTCAAATTCAGCTGGAGGTGGCTATTGTGATTGTGGTGATTCTGAGGCTTGGAAGAATGACGTTTATTGTGCGTTTCATGAGGCTAGAATCACTGATGGAAATGAAAGCCGCCTGCCTGAGCATATCCAAGCCAGAGCCAAAACACTTTTTGATATTCTTATTCCGTATTGTTATGACCGACTGACTGAGCCTTTCCGTCATCTCTTACCTGACTGTTTACTGATTAATACGAACGAGTTCGAAAATTATGACATGAAATCACTTGATGACGTTTTCTGCACTATTCTATACAACGATGAGAGTCACACGTTTGAAAATGTTATTCAAACTCTCACTCGAGCTCTTGGGTGTACTAAAAAGGATGCAATTGAATTTGCTTCCTTTATTGATCGTGAAGGGCGGAGCATAATCAAATGCTCAGATTTTACTGTAAGTTTTTTGATTTTCAAATATAGGCTTTCAGTTCAGTTCTAAAAGTCCATAAAATAAATTTAAAATTCATACACAGGACGCACTAACAACAAGAATGAATGTTTAACTTGTAGTGTCTAAAAACGTCAAGTAGTGTGCATTTCTCATTCAAAGGTTTGACGTTCTATAATACACAAGACGTGATTTTAACAAAAGTTGAAAGTTTTAACCAGAGATTGAGTTAAATAGTTGAAATTCAGAACGTCCAAGTCGAACGAACTTAATTATAAGAAGTTTATTAAATTACCATGCTCACTTGAAATTGTAATGGAATTACATTCTCGTGGTTATTTATTTTACAGGAGTGCAGCAAAATCAGTGACTTGATTGATCGTCAGTCAACACGGAATGGTGGAAAGCCACTCGTTGTTTCGGTCGTTCAGTCCATAAATGTTGCTCATGAATTGTTTGCTACCAAATTACTAACTTGGATTCAAAAAGTTGTTACTCATTCATGTGGTTATCGTGAAGCCTTTTACGAAGTCATGGTCACGGTCAGCGAGGATTATGCAATGCGTCGACGACGAGAGGTTTCAGTACTGAGCAACGACCTTCTGAATAACAAAAGGCAACAGGAGACGATTCCAAACATTTGTTTATTGGAGGGTGTCATGCTCAATGATACGAGCTATTGGAAATCTGCTCGATTAGTTTGGCATCATCTCTTTGCTACCGGATTATTGAAGGATTACAAAACGAAAAAGAAGTTTGCTGCGGTGTGCTATTACTTTTCTTAATATATAATAGGAATCATATTAATTCATTACTTATATTCAGTTTATTTTTCTTTCCTCTGACCCAAATTTTTCTAACCTATAGATTTCTCTGTTAAGAGATTTCTACAGATTCTTACAATTCATTTTCTGACCATTTTTATACGAATTAAATTAAATTATAATTTTATTAGTAGTTCTTCCTTAACGAATTTTCTTATTTAATTAAAAAGTTAGTTAACCCCTCCCAAGTTATCTTTTGAGTTCTCTTATAATTAGTACTTCAAATAGGAATTGTAAAATGAATTCTTATTGAATTTTAGATGTTCACGAAGCATTACGTGGAAATAATGAAGGATTTTATTGCTGACGATCACGATCATTCCTTCTCAATCACGTCACTTTCTGTGCAAATTTTCACCGTTCCTACGATTGCACATTACCTTATTGAGAAGGGTGACGCATTTTACGCACTACTTCGGAGTTTTGTAACCGAATGTGAACAGAGAAAAAATCCATGTGAGTTACATGACTAGGAATTTGTAAACATTTAAAAGTAGTTTCGGAGAAATCATAATCTTTTATATTATTTTAATCTGTTAGCTGGGAGACTCGAATTTGAGCGGAATGCAACATCGGGTCCTTTCAGACGAACCAGCTTTGCAACATTGGATTTAAAATATTTACTCACCACTCCGCCTGCTATTGAAGAGTGGGAATCTGAAGACTTCAAACGTCATTTCTTACATGGATTTAGTGATCTCGTAAGACTGCTGACTTGGATGCAGGTAACGTTAATGTTTTGTAGATTATAACGTTATTCAGATAGTACGGAGCCAAGCAGGAATCCCTTCGAACTATTTAAACTTAAATTACAAGGGATTCTGGCTCCATAGTTTGAGGTAATCAATATTGAGTTGTTTGTAATTTGTAATTTTAGGAGATGGATGCTGGAATTAGGCAAACAGGTACTCACATGGAATACGAAGCAGAGTGGGAAACTGCCTTCAATATTTTTATCAAGTTGGCTCCAGTCATTTCTTTAGCAGTGGAATGGTGTGCGACCAAGAAGTCCATTCTAATTCGGGCATACAGGTAACATCAAAATTACGAAATATAAGGACTTGCAAGACAGACTATTTGTTTTTATGGGTCTTCTGATACGTACTGTTGGTCATCTGAATTACTGACATCAATTGCTAGTGTTGTAAAATTGAGACGGACACTATTGATTAACGATTGAATGCTTCAGATACCATATTTGTAGTAAATATTCTATTTTGGATTCGAACTCGCATTGATCAAATTCTCATTTAAATAATTTATGACTAGATGTGTCCTGAGTGAATTTGCGGCCCTCTATGAAAAGGACAACCCGTTCACTCTGTCAAAGAAAAAAAGTGTTGAATTTGCCGGTCATCAAGTAATGGCTTATCAGTACGACGTAGCTATAAAGCCTACTTCTATTCACTTGCCATTGTCTCGGCTTTGGGCAGCTCTACATCTACATCTTGCCGATTTTGAAATGGACTATTTCTCATCTGAATTTAGTGTTACCAACAAACCATCTCCTGAAGCATTAATAGAACCTACACTTCGGGGTCAAGCTTTGTCAGCGCAAGTGAGTTCTGTTAAGATTTTGCCTGCAGATTTTAAACATCGTTGTCAGAAAGACAAATTATTACGCTATGTATGAAATATGAAATATATTTTGTTCTACATCCAGGTTCAAGTTGGTATGTGGAAGCGAAATGGGTACTCCATCCTGAACCAGTTATTTTTCTACCGAAACGTGCGCTGTAGGAGTGATATGTTTGACAAAGATATATTGGCATTACAAATCGGAGCCATTACAATGGAAACTAATGAATTTTTGATCCATGTTTTAAACCGATTTAATCTGGTGAATTATATCAACGATGTCCAGGAAACACCGGTAAGACAGAGTATTCTCCTACCTATTCGTTATTTCTGAATGTGAGAGAGTTCCTTTGACACTGAAACCAACCTGAAGGTTTATGCTGAAGCGAAATCCTTGATTTCTTTAATTTTGAACTTTTGACTTCCTTTTTTGAACTGTCCAGATTCCAAACATTATGTTGTTTGTGAATAAATATTACTAAACATTAACATCTAATTAGCTCAGATGAGCGTTAGTAGGTCTTCAAGGAATTCTTGCGTAACTACAGCGCAGTGTTAAATATTCTGTTCTATTCTAACTGTTACAGAACTCAGCGGAAGATCCACTACACTATTCGTTTTTTATACTGGAGGAATTTCTTGAACTTATGATATGTGTAGTATCTGGTCGCTACACTCCAGGAGTTGGAATGGTAAGTTCAATTCAAAACAGTCATATCTTGTGTCTCGTTTGACTTGAATTAGCACAAAATAGTAAAGATTCAAATTCAAACGCTTCAGTTTTTTCACTTAATGAAGAAAGTCTGAAGAAAATGCATTGCGAGGTGGGCTGCACTTTCCTAGTTAGAACCAGTTTGAAATTTATTTTAAACTTTTAGGCCGACTTTACCCTCAGGCATAATATATTTACCTTATACCTCATTTAGGAAAACTTAATTGAGAGTTCAACGTCCAGCAATTGCTACGAACTACTTAATATTGTAGGCTAAGTTTAACTTAACATAAATCATCCGGTGCTATTTTATCTTCAGAACACAGAATTTTATAGTTAACCAAAAATGTGATATCTTTAAAATATGTATATTTAAGGTGAGCGATATCGACTGCTTGAGAAAGGAGATTATTCAGTTGCTATGTGTCAAACCTATGACTCATTCAGTTTTGAACAAATCTATGGTGGAGAACATCAACTATGAAACAGGAGTAGAGCAAGTCATTGGAGATGTTGCAACTGCAAAGAAACAGAGTGGGGGCTTGTTGTACGAACTTAATGAAGGTTAGCTTAGAAGTATTCATTCTTACGTTGACTTCTCTCTGAAGCCTGACGAAGAAACGTTCACAATACATTTGTTCTTCATGTTTTCAGAACTGTATCCTGAATATGACGTATTCTTCTATCATTACAATCGTGAGCAAATGTCTCATGCTGAAAACCGTCAACTACTTCTCAAAAAAGAAAAAAATCAGCCAGAGTTTTTCCCACCGCCGGAGTTACCTAGATTTTCACCTCGTTACGAACCTGTCGCGAATATTTTGAAGTCAGATGTACTATTGAGAATTTTAGACCTGGTGCTAACAAGGTAACCGTTCCTTTCCCAGATATTATGGACATAACTTAGTAAATTGATACGTATTTTCTAAGGACGCTATCCTCGTCGCATTTAAAGAAAAAGTTTCTCTTGATTCTCTTTTAGATGCCTCGCTGAACCGAAACCCATTAGTAGTGTGGCCGGTATGGATTCTCAACTTCGTCGACTCTTTCACTTGATCGGCTACGGACTAAATGAGGACCTTCTTTCGAGTGAAATAAGGTTGAAATATCCATTTGGCTTCTGCGAAGCTGCACACAAGAAGAACATTTTTGAACGTTTGAAGGAATGTGGTCAAAGTCCGAAAATGGCGCAACACCATCAAATGATTCGTTGGATTCTTAGTCATAATAGCCTCGTTAGATCTCAAGTCACCTCTATGGACGGTTTCCCGGCGTCATTAGATAGACCTGACCCAGACGAGGAGGTATGAACAAGTTAACAATTCAAATATGAAAAAACTATTTTAAGATTAAGAAAACCCATTCTAAGTTTTTTTTGAGGTTCTAAAAATGTGTTCGACTCTAATGGAACTATTAATTTTGTATCGATAGGAATTAACAAAAAGAAAGAAAAGGGCAGCCGAGGCTAAACAAAAAATGTTGGCAAAGATGTGTGCAGCTCAGTCTGAGTTCAGAGCCATTAATGCGGAACTGTTTCATCCAGGTAATTTCTCGAATTGCTATGATTAATTGATTAAACATGTGTCATTTATTTTTCAACTTCATTTCTTATTTTTTCTTTGAAGAGCCTTCCTGTGAGGAAATTATGATAGAGGAAGAGGTCGAAGAGCAACCACGGATCGCGCTTGGGCCAAACCAATCTCGCCTTTCGTCAGGAAATGAAACGTAAGTTGCTCTATCGAACTATATTATTTTCATTTAGTAGAATTCCACATTTTCTTCAATGAATAAATGATTGATTGATTGGACAGGTATACTTGCATACTTTGTCAAGAGAATCAAGTCTTAACTGAGGATTCCGGACTTACGCTACCGATTTTTGTTCAAAGATCTACCGTCATGTGTCAGGATAGATCGAAACTCATAGACGCCGTAAGTTTATGCTTCGTATTAAAAAGTATATTTTAAATTACGTTTTGTATGACCTGCTTGACAATTATTGATGAGTGATTTTTAAATTATTATCAGTGGAGAAGTAAACGTGACAATAAGCATCTCTGGCGTCGCAATGCACTACTTTTACACTCTGATCTCCGCTTTGCTCCTCACATCAGTTGTTGTGGACATGTAATGCATTCTACTTGTTGGCAACGTCATTTTGAGACTGTCCTAATTAAGGAGCGACGTCGACCTTATCGGTTAGTAATACGAAGATAGTAGACAAATCTATAGAAAACGTAAAAGGAATTCATCTAAATTACTACTTTAATTTTACGATTCCAGTTTGCGGCATTTACAAACGTTTGACGTCGAAAAGAATGAGTATTTGTGTCCAATGTGTCAATGCTTGTGTAATGCTGTTATGCCAATGGTAGCACCGTCAAACGATTTTTTCTCTCCTCTTGAGCCATTTGTATATCATCAGGATGACCCAGTCCCTACCGAGCCTTTATGGGATCCCACGTATGAAGACTGGTACGATATGTGTGAGACCATTATGGAGCTTTCGGTAATACTTGAGTAACTTACATTCCTAACAGAACTTTTAAAGCAGAAACATTTGAGTCTTCTTTTTGTACTACAGAGTCCGAATGTTGATGAGTTTTTACCCACTGAAGAAGTATACAAAGAATTCTGTCATGGCGGTATTGTAGATCTTCAGGGTCCCGATACCAAAGGATCTCTTCCGGACATTAATATGTGGAAAGTGCCAGCATTGCGTGATATAATTGGACGCCTTAAGGAGAACGAGAAAAATGCATTTCACTATTTTTTCCCCAAGGGCGGTCGTGGTTTACTTCGTGATGAGATGATGGAGATTACTACTCTTTTTATCCATTCCATTTTCACGGTAATCTATCTTTTAAAATACTCTTTATGTCTGGTGTGCCGAATTAAAGCTCCCTTATTAATTGAAAAGGAAGGTTTGGCTGGTTTCATTTAGTACGTAGTTTACTTGGTAAAGACAGACGTTGTTTTCTTTCCAGTATTAAAATTAATGATATCTAGATTTTATTTTCTGTGTCACCCAGGCATGGAGAATAGGCTAATCGCTTGCATTTCCTTTTCTGGAAATCGATGGAATGAAATCGTCTTGTCACTTCTGTGATTGTTTTTACACTTTACAATTGCACATTGCACCATTTCCATGTTTTAAATTGCAACAAAACTCACAAATTTAAAGTTAAATTGCAATCGAGAAAAGAGCAAAACTGCCGCCGCATTCACGTGCAATTACGTTCTGCGGACCAGACGCGTCACAGTGAGCGCTAGGGAGCCAAGGTATTTCACTTCCCTAGTATTAATACGGTCCCTAATACGACTTGCATTTCATTGTTTTGTCAAATTCATGATTACATAATTTGTATTTACAGAAGGGTTTGGGGGGAAGAGCCGGGAATGACGGTGAGTTTCGGTTTCCGGCAATGACCTGGCAAGCAATCGCTTTTACGATTATTAATACTGAGACCGTCCATCGTGATCAAAAACTTCCATTCTTTGGATCTGACGTTGCTGTCCGTCAAGCTGCGGCAATGAATTACTCGGTTCTCGCTGGGTCTCTTGTTTCTGTGTATTGTCAGCTTTATGATGTACGAATTCATACCTAACCTCATCTGTTCGAAACATGTTACTCAATATTTATAATTACGATTTCTGGTTCTTTTTATCTAGACACCAATTTTTTCATCAACCGCTATTGTTCGTCTCGTTGCTCTGCTCTCGTGCTTAAGGGGAACGATGGATATTTTGAGACTTGACGCATTTGCTTTATTAGTCTCTTTGACTTACTCGTTGCCTGCACTCTTTCTGGATGACCATCATCGACGCCCTCTACGTCTGGGAAACTTACAGGTTATTTCACTCAACGATTCTTATGGACCCTGGAATCCCAAGATCTCTTTTTTGTAAAGTATTATTTTCATGTTCTAGGATTTCTATGTTCTACGTGCTACCACAATGATGCACTTCGTACAAGTAGTACTGACCACTACGCTAGACAAGTTCCTTCTCCCTGATTCTCTAGAAGACTGTGAAGGCAATCAGAATGGAAATTCAGTTGTGTATGGACCTCGTTCTAGTCTGGCTTCGGCGTGCGTGAATATATGGGAAAGTCATGGAAAATCTTTTACTTGTTCTTCTCCTGTTGATAAAATTGATTGGACTGCTATAAGTGTATTCGTGAGTCAGTCAATGTAAGTCATGTCGTTATTAAACTAGCGTCAAACTATTTATGTTCACCCTTCACCTGAGCTTTTAATTTTTGTTTACACAGGATCCCGTTTCTCCGATGTTGCGCAAAATTCTTCGAATGTTTAACTGGAATTCAGCCACCAAAGTGTTTTGCGGCCATTGAGAATACTTTTGAGGATTTAGTTAAGTACTTAGGTTTACCGCAAGACCTAAACATTTACTGTGATGACTATTTGCGAACACACCAGAGCAGATTACCGACTATGGACGCCTGCTTAGAACTTGTGAAAGAATGTCGGGACGCATGGTGAGCACATTCCTACAAAGTTGTATTCCTCCGTTTAGAATTGTATTGTGAGACCTCAAAAAAGATTCAATTGTATTTTCTTTGGTAATTTCAATTCCAGGTAAATCAATTTTTCTTTAGATCTCATCTACTAGTCAGTCTTAAAAACTTGATGTCTGTCTTGTCTTATTTTATTTTGTGTAAGACAAAATAAAAATTCATCCGTATTTTCTACTATTTTAGCCATCCGACGCGAATAGCGCTGACATTTCTGGACATGGATACCTTTCTGGACATGGATATTGATGATTATTATATGCCATCTTGGCCAGACTTCAGTTATCCACGGAAATTTCCAAAACTGATTGATTTGCCGGAAGACTACGCCGAGCTTCTGAATGCTGCGTCGGATTTTGCTTGTAGGACCTGTGGCACACATGAGTGTCGAATTCCTACTTTGTGCCTTCTTTGTGGTGAAACGTTATGTTCACAGGTAAATAAAAAGGAAATTCAAATGAATTGCAAAGTAGTGAAAGGGTATTATACCACATTTTTTGTTCAAATCTTGTTTGATTTTCTTGACAGAGTTACTGCTGTCAAGATGATTTGAAGGGCTCAATGGTTGGTGCTTGCACTTACCACTCTCATTTCTGTGGGGGAACCGTCGGGATTTTTCTTAGAATTCGAGAGTGTAAAGTTTTCTTCCTTGCAGGCCGAGGAAAAGGCGAGTCTGGTTTTATTAACATGAAATATTTAAAATAATGTCTTAATGTCTGTACAAGAAATTGCTTAAACCAAGACTCTAAAGAATATTTTCGCATAGGTTGTTTTGTTTCACCGCCATACCTGGATGAGTACGGGGAGACGGATCAAGGGCTTCGACGAGGGAATCCCATGAAATTGTGTCGAGAAAAGTATGAAGAATTTCGACGGTCTTGGATATTTCACAAGATTCATGATGACATAGCGTCTAATACTGAACAAATTCCTACAATTGTTGCCACCGAGTGGCAATACCTTTAACTCAACCTTCGCAACCTCCAAAGTGTATTCACTACTAGACCCATCCAATTTCTCAATGAGCAATGGGCAACTAGTATTTAACAAAATCAAAAATCTTCGAGTATATATACCTAGCTATTTGAAAATCCAACAAAATCAAAAATCTTCGAGTGAACGTACCTAGTTATTTGAAAAAAAAATTAAATTGATGAGTGATATATTGGATATTTTTTGTCTTTTCGAATAAATTGAACCAATGAGAGCTATGTTCTCTGTCGAACCAAATTATTTGCAACATCATGTAGTTATATTATTAATATTTCCTGCAGTTAGTTATCGATTCATTACATAAGTTCAAAAACTTTAAATTCGACTTCGTTAATAAATCGGGGAATCGAGAACTTTTAATTCTGCCTTACCTTGATTGGTGTTTGATCGTGTATACAAACATTGGTATAGAAAACTTACATTTCAATTATCATTAATTATATTCAATTACCGGAGAACTTCTGATATAGCCCCGGGGTTCTATTTGCAAAATCTGTCACCAGGTCAGTCGCTTTCTCCACTTTCTCCATAAGGGTGCATGGAGAAAGTAGGGAAA
>JAQFYE010006537.1:0-10690 GCA_034694305.1 Protaphorura glebata
GTACATACAGGCTAGTCCGGAGACAGATAGACTAGCCTGTATGCACTCGGACTGGATATACACATGGACTACAACATGTACATTGAATAACTGGCAATCGTAAAAATACTTACACAGGTGGTGTCAAGTCATAATTTGGGGTTATGAGGCTGTCGTCGGCAGAGTCAGGAATTTGATTGCGTGAAAAATAGAATACTTCCAATATTCCTTTCTCTCTTTCCTCTTGAATAGATTTTTCTGAGCTGTTGAGTGGAACATCGGGTAAATCTGTTGTAATGATAAATGGTAACGGAGTTTTCCATCCAGTTTTCTCCTCCATGATATCTACGACACCGAATAAATTTCTTCTGATAATTTTTCTTTCTTCTGATCTTTCAATTTGTTTCATCTCTGTAAAATTCCTGTTCTGTCTGGCCACATTAACTCTCTCCGTCTCATCCAAATCAAAAAAGTGATACTCTTTCAAATATTCTTCTTCTTTCCAGTGTACTGTTTTCTTGACCTTATTTTTTGACCTGTGAAGTATTAAAGCAGATTTTAACATCCCTTCACCTTCTTCTGGTTCAAAGGCGTCACGATCTTCGTCGGATTGTTTCTCATCTGAATTTTTATCTTCAGCTGATTCTTCGTCCTTTTCCTTTCGAGAGGGAACTTCACTTTCCCCATCTGCTAAAGTGTCTCTGTAAAAATTGAAAACTGGCTTTACGGGATCTGTTTCTTCTGTCGGACTTTGACTTTTGCCTTTGGAACTTGTATTCTTTGTTTTTGAGATTTGTTCCGGTTCTTTTCCATTATCGCCACTTGATGAAGTACGCCTTTTTCTCTTGGCATTCTTCGTTGATGATGCACTGGCTGTGATAGCAGCCATAAATAGACTACTCTCTTGAATTCCGACAACCTTTTTGGTGCTACTACTACTCTCTTTTTCTTTCATTTTTAATTCCTTTTCGTCTTTGTCTTTTTTCTTAGCGTCTTTCTCACGTTTGTCCTTTTCCTTTTCATTTGATGATTTTGACTTCTTTGTATCTCCGGGTTTAGTCAAACTATCAGTTGAGGGTCGTTTCGAGCTCTTGGACGAAATTCGACCCGGCTCCTTTTCCAATGCAGTTATTTCATCGTCCTTGATTTTCTCATCAGCAGTACCTGGAATGATCGGTCTCTCCTTTTCTTTCAACGTAAGTTCCATATCTTCAAGAAGACTCAAAGAACGACTCTTTGTGTTATTGTACACTTTTGGCCGGTGTCTGCGTTCTTTAACAGGGAGTGCTAGCGTTTCCTCTTCCTTAGGTTTCACAGTGCTTGATTTAGTGGGTGATTTATCACTAGATACTGGGGATGACCCATCCAGGGAATTACGCTTCTTAATTTTCTTCAGCTCAACCTTACTATCATCTTTTACACCTGGTATTCCAATCATATCAGAGAAACTTGCACTACTCTTTTTTGGGATTTTTGGAATTTTTGTTCCTGCTCCGCTCAATTTTAAGGCCTTCAAGGTTGCCTCATCCCTTTCCTTTTGAAGTTTTTCCTTCTCCGCTTCTTTCTTACGAACGTCGAGAAGTTTTTTCTGTTCAGCCATTTTCTTTCTAAATTTTTCATCATCGGCTTCTTGCTTCGCTGCTTCTAAAACCGACTTGGATGAAGTCGATTTTGATCTTGTATGGGTTTTTGAACTTGCCTTCTTCGCGTCAGCAAATGCAGAACTACTGCTACCGGCGGATCGCGAAGTGTCTTTCTTAGGAGCAGCAACGGGCTGCTCCGAAGATATTATTTTTTTACCGGGTTTCTCATTGCGAGAAGCTATTGCTTGTAAAGCAACGGCTTCAGCTGTTTTAACCTTCAGTCCGTATGTTTTCATACTTGGTTTGCCAGCTGAAACCAAAATATTTGGACGCTTAATGGTTGGATCTTTCCTAGGTCTTTTTCTAGGGGTGTGATCTTCCGCATCTTCTTCCTGTACAGTTTCTACCACCGGTTGTTGGGCCACCTGTTGTATCTTCATGAGATAATGCTTACCATTTCTCATGACTAAAGCATAAGGCGTTATTTTGTTTTGAGCAGTTGGAGCCGTACCGTTTTGCTCACTTGTGGAGGTTTGAACTATAATACTTTGAGGCTGATCTTGTACCAAATCTGAATCAATTTCAGTTACTTCAACTTCTACACTATCATCCAAGGTACTTGTGGAATCCGCAGCAAAAACGGATTTGGACTGATCCGAATTTCCAGCGGAGGTATTAAATTGTACAATTTCCCCAAGATGTTGATCCACAGTATTGTTGAATACGTCAGGATTAAATTCTAATTCATTCAAATCCGCATTTCCAAGGTCTATGTTAACATCAAACTCATTCTGTGGCATCTCTGACTCAATAATTACAACATCATCATTGTAATTCATGTTAGGGTCAACATTTATATTTACAGTTGATAAATTAAAAGTTGCGTTAGTAATTTCTGAACTTTCCAAAGGCTTCATTGTCTTTGTTGACTCTTCACTTTTTGCAATAGACATCCATTTAAAGAAAACTTGCTTTGCGACATTTTTGGTTTCTGTGAGTGAAAACAAATGTATTTTTTAATTAAATTTTTGAAACGATAAGTAAGCGATAAATGAATCAACGTTATTAGTTGACATTCGCACATACCTTCCCTCTGACTGTCTCGGGACAACGCTTTAATAATTTTTGGTAATTCATTCTCTTTTAATCTGTTCGTCGTCGCTGGTGTTTTCAAAAGCAAATACGCAATTTCAGTCAACAATGCATAATTTTTATTCTCGCTAGCTTCCGCTGTCCAACTGAACACCATTTCCCATCCACCCCGCTGCATAAACCTGTGACAAAAATAACGTCAGTTGAGTAATCTCGTCAGGATAATTCGAACCGATCGGTTTTATCCAAAATTTTAATTATCTACTTACAGGTCCAGGATATCATCTGGTGTCGACTTCAATATGTTGAGGTACATACATTTGCTTACCAATTTTTTGGAAAACTTTGACATTAATCTGCAAGAAATAATTCAACAATCAATACGTTTAAACCAGCTAATTTGAAGTAAATCTAAAGATAGGAACCTCATAATCTCAGAAAACACGGAATATATTTGCTGACTATGAAAGTCGATTTGTCAAAACACCCATGAAATGGTATGCCCTTGACAATGTTGATGCTTCCGGGGTCAGTATAGCTGATTCTTTTTAGTTCAGCAGAGACAAAATTAAAATTATTGAAGGACTTGAGTGCATTCGATTTTCTTGACAAAGTCCAGTCAGATGATGTGCAAAAATATATTAATTTAGTGTCCTTACCCATAAATTTTGTCAACTTCTTTATCCGATTTGATTGCACCAGACGGATCAAGAAGCGGATTGAGACATTTCAGCAGGCGTTCTGGATCGATTCGCGGCTACAGAAAAACAAATTGAAAACCAAATAATTAAAACCAAATACAAATATTCAAATAAAATAAATGAATGCAAATAAGTGTTTGGATGTTATTTTGGGATATGCTACAATATTAAGTATTATTGTAGTTACTAGCTTAGCTTATCCGAAAAATTAAGACAAGACATTCGTCTGCATAAAGAATATAAATACATCGTCTCCGAGACCAGTTTTTTGTCCAAGAGGCAAAGTTGGTTTGCAAAGTTAAATTTTTTTTTATGAATTGACAGTTATCTCAAGCTATTCACAAAACAAATTCATTACGATTGCACCATTATCATGCACCAACAAAATAATAAATTCATTTTGACGACATAATTGGACATTTGATTTGATTTGATTCTTTATTAAAGTGTTTTTCCCGACGCATCCTGGCTTTCCCGACGCATAGAATTGGATTCTTTATTTACGTTTTTTACAAAATCCTTTATGCTAAGGACATGATATTATACTAACCAGGGAATTGACGTACAAGGAACAGTTGCGGTCAACTGTTAGATTGAAATTCCGAATGAGGAATTCCTGAAATGATGAGGATTGTCAATTCGATGTCGAAGGCCTCTGCGGTCTGCGGTATACAAGATCTTGCGCGCCTCACGCCACTTAGATTTTAATCTTAATTTGAAATAATTTTTTTCCTTACTTTTTCTTGTTTTGTTATTTTAAAGCATTTTTGAAAAGTAATCAGTAATCTTTTTGATACCTCTCTTGATCTATCAATAAAGGAATGATTAGGGTTCCTTCTTCAATGTCCACTGATAACACTCCTACACTGTTGTACGCGGATGGGGTAACTGGATAAGCGTGTATAATTTTACAACCCGACGGTTTGTATTGATTTTGGTAGTTCTAAAAGACTCGGGAGATCCCGAATGTCGAAGTTGAAAACTGTTTATTGTTAAACCTTAATCTCTGATGCGCATGCGCTATGCGCTAAAACTAGTTATATAAGTATATAAATTATAGGGTAGAGGGGTTAGAGTGTGATAATACGCCCCGCTTTGGAAAATTGTGCTAATTAGCCCCATCCGCCATTTTGGGCGTGCTTTGAGGATCCAAGGCTCATGCAGTTAAGCGGGTGGGGCGATTTAGCACATCTAATCTGATCTCGCTTAGCTGCCAACGAGGAAAGTAATTTGTCCTGAGATAGGGACGTTTTAGCCCACCACCCGGCTTGTGTGTTAATTTTGACCACGTGCTTTGGAAATCATGTGATCTGCAGTTAAGGGGTTGGGGCATATTAGCACATCCGCCCAAAGTTGTGGCGTTTTAGTCCACCCTACCCTGTACTTATAAGTTAAGCAGGAATTAAATTAGTTCTTTTGACGCGGATGTACAAAAATGGTAGTTGTTGTTGTGTTTACGAGCTTAGTCTTTCGAGATCATTTCTCCCACAGTAACAAGTCTAAAAAAAGTCACTGGTTTGTCGATGAGTGTTCTGGAAGAGAATATCTTAACCCAGGAGGCTAAACAAATCAGTAGTTAGGAGGTCCGGTAAGTCCAGCCAAGCAAAAATAACCGAATCTCTGAGAGGAAAACATGGTTTTCCTCCCAATACTATTTTCCTGTAAACATTTTCGAATTCGACGTTGTCCTGTCGGGTTTAGAGAAGCAGTTGAACTAACGGCAATGTTTATGTCCAATAGACATTGTATTTGTTTTTTCGGTACTTTTATTTATTCCTGAAACTTCTTCTCTTCAGCACGGGGCCTCCTGATTAGATTAGATCAACTTAATTGATTTGTTTACTCCCGTTGATCATCGATCTGAACTAAGTTAGCCGTTTACTATTAGTCCTTAACTTATGTTAACCTACCATGGCGAAACGTTTCTGTTAGAGTTGAAGGCTTCAATCAGGCTTTGTGAATATGCGCTTAAAGTTTATGCACTACCGAAGGAGAGCTGGCTTCACTTAAACGACTTTAAACGGCGATTCCTGCAACAAACAAAATAAATACATTTTATAGTAAACAATCAAATTCTAACATTTCAATATGCGGAATAAAAGTTAGAACTTTGCATCAGATCAATTAAAATTATGAATGTCCCAAAAAAATCGTACGCAGAATGCTGGATCTACCAAGTTACCGAGGAATATTAGAAATAATGATTGTTTCCGCCACATAACATAAAAATGTTAAATACAAAGTAGCGCTAGCGGAGATTCCTATAATTCTATCCTAAATTAAGGCTAAACTTAATTATTAGACAAATTATCAAACGCCACACTATTTTCCTTGAAACATTATTTCAAAGCATGTTTTCCGTTCGACTAGCGTCCGGTATAGTCGCAGCAAGTAATCCAAGTGTATTTGTTTGTCGTGCACGTCGGTTAGCGTGGCAGCCCCATTTTAAAATGAGCTAGATTACTCTACAATTTTTCTAAATGCTCTTTAACAGTGAATCCAATTGCGTAAGCTTAATCTGCATTTTAAAACTTTACGTCCACCTAGTACAACACACTTAGAGTTAAATGCGAGCCGAAACAGCTAAACAGTTAGCTAATATCGATAAGCATTTTAGCAGAAGCATTTAGTAGTAGTCAGTGATGAGCTAAAACCCGAACATTTTGGTGGCTCTTCGTTTATTAATGTGATGTTAATTAGTGTCGGCTAAAGAAATTTAGCGTACATACAACTTGACCTCCCGCTTTCATAAATAGCAAGTATACTTGTGATATGAGGTGGCAAAACAGGGTCATTATGGTATCTACTACTAAAGTCGACTGTCTCATGATACCCCAATGAATAAATTCTTCGCTTAGGCTTAGCGCACTATGCTGCGCTAAGCGCCTCTCTCTCACGTACACTCACGTACGCCTTCAGTGGACGATCATGCCCTGCCCTCATAGTACTTGGTGAATCATTCATGAGGTCAAGAGGTAGAGAGAGGAGGTTATTAAGGTTTCGGGAAGATTGAATAAACTGGAACGGTGCTTTCAAACTTACACCGTATTTTCTGAAAAATAGTATTAACAATTTTAAAACTTTGAAGCTGAGGCATAAATATAGGAGACAATATTTTGGACCAGTGTCTTTAAACTTCGAGGTCGTCTTCAATAAACTTTTGGAATCTCGAATCGTTCTAACAGTCTACCATAACCTGGTGACGATTTTGCGCTTGCCAACCTTCCCGTTCCAAATAATTTCTGCGCTTTGAATTTCGAGTTTGACTTTCTCAATGTAACGTAAAAGTGTCTCACAAGCTTGTTCAGATCAATTTTCGTCGAAATTCCAAACCTCCAAGAAATAGACTAGTTCTAGACTAGAACATACATAATTGGCGAAAGTCGAATTTAAACGATGATATACCCAAAGACCACCATTAAAATGTAAAGCAATGCAGGCTTTCGTAAAAGTCTACCTTTCAAAATCACAGGATAACCCAACATATGGCCTAAGTGTAGTCGCGATAAGGTCAAATCGATTATCAATTCAGAGATTCAGGGAACTGTCTTCGGCGGTTTTTGTTTCCCTACCTGATCTAAACTTAGACATTGTGATTCCATATTTCCATTACTTGAGACCTCTCCTCCCAATGTCTCAATTAAATTCCTTGATTATGTTGAAGTTTCTCGAAATTCAAAGCACCGAAATCAAAATTGAACACGACCCAGAAATTAAACTTTCGTATGAACTTTAATATCATTTCTTTTCTGACACTTTTCATGTTCGTTTTCATATTTCTTGGATGTTAAAGTCATTAGTGTTATGTTATGTTGGCATAAACAACACCGCTGAGGCTGAACAAATTGGACCGTGTGGAAAAAAAAAATTGCGATGAGACGAATGCTCGCAAATCGCGTGGCTCAAAATTAAGTATTCCAAACTCTTTCCTACTCGTAACGTTGTCAAGTTGTCACTCGTCATTCTAAAATTTAAGATTCCGACAAGGCTTCAGAACTCTCATTAGTCAGAAACGCCGTATTCGGTTCCTATGTTTTGTGCACGAAATCATTAACCCAAGCGCTAAATTATCACAAAACAAAAAGCCTACCACAATTTTACAAGAAAATTTACCAGGGTAATCTGAAATAGCAACTACGGCTTCGTTGTTGATTGTGCCAGCATTGTTACGAAAATATTTGTACAAAATATATATTTACGAAACTTTACAGACGGAGTATGTCATTCGATTTGTCAACTTATTATAAAACATATTATACAACTTCTATCGCATCCATACCATAAAAATACATGATGGCGGTCCACAAAGGTATAACCAGGTACCATTTCCTACAATTCGTACTGTCCCTGCCTCATAAGAAATTCCTCGCGCTGTCGCGCTAATCTTGCATGTTTTCGTTGAGCCAATTTTTTTTTCGGTTCAACGAACGTTTGGTGTCCTAGCTTATAGGCGTAACAGATAAGATTAATTCTCCTTTCGTTTCCCCAAATTCCAGTTGGTAGACACTTTACAGCGTACAGCATGCAGCACTACCTGCATTTGTTCGTGGTTGTTAAATTGTACATAAATTTTTAGTACCACCAAACCATACACCTACACCTAATTAACTTCCCTGTAGCTCGTGGTTGATTTAACCCAATTTAAATATGCTTGTCCTGTAAAATAATTAATGGTCATTAGTCACATTTGCATTCATACGTAAATAGACCCAGTATAATAGTATAAAACCACCTCGCAACGTTTTACCCTTCCCGTCCATTTAACCAATAAAAAAAATTAATTGTAATACATTACTAGCACACGATTGACAGCATTAACGCTTGTTTACCACGCATAATTATACCAAATATATATCTACCTCACCTCATTCTGTGGTTTATCTACTACTACTCGCCCGACCCGACCAAAACCAATCCCAGCCATGACTAGTACCAGTGCATATAATTCATATTTGTGACTAGTTTCCACTAAATACAATACTAGAGTAGTTGAATAAGTACACTATAATCCCCTATGTAGTTAGGCGTATCGTGTAATATTTGTCTGCTATATTCAGAAAGCGTCCCCTTCGAGCTATCTTTCCTCTTTTTCTTGTCCCATTCCAATTATCCCATCGCATAACGGAATGGGTTGATAGTTTTCTTGCCAAGGTCACCCTGTGGAAATCCCTCGTAGTCGATCTGCGTTCAGACGTAATTTCTCTTTAAACGTGGCAACATAGTATCAATTCAAAGCAACTTGGGAGCTCTGAGTCTGACGACGGGGACGAACGGCGACGTGTCGTTTCTGGTTTACATTTGAACGAATGAGAATCGGATGGAATGGGATGATATTTCTCGCATGCCATTACGTGCACAGCACAATGGATTTGCCCCCGTACGACCGTTCGTCCGTCGTATCCCCTTTCCTTTTCGCCTTCTACGTTTTTCCCTTATTTGGTTCTTCCATGCATGGTGCATACGATTCCCATTCCATGGGCGCCATGATGAGTTTTTTTACATGTCGTTTTTGTCTTGCTTCTTGGTTAGCTTGATTTGATTTTCATTTTTGTTTTGATAATTTTTAATCCATATGCGTGCTAACTTTTAATGAATAATCTTAATGAGAGATTTGCTTTAGGATTGGAATGAAATGCAATTGAGGCCCCTTACAAAAAACAACTCAACTGACACATAAATAAATTACAATTAATTAACATTTGTCGTCAACAAATTAGACCATGATGCGGATAATAAAATACGAAGGGGAGTGAAAGGGAATATATACTTTGAATTTGTGTATGAAAATTGGGTTTTGGAATCACCTCCATTTTTTGAATCTTTAATAAAAATGGAATTGAGCAGTGATGAGCTTTCCGTCGTGGACTGTCAGCTTCTTAACTTCATTCTTCCGTTTTTTTTGTTCAGATTACAGTTTAAGTTTTCTTCATCAGCCAAGGAGCCAGCTGCCAAATCACCCAAGTTTCCAACTTCCTTTTTCGTCCCTTCTAAATCGATTTTTACACGTACAACGTAGTCGATCAGTCCCTGTGCTGTGTCCTCCTGCCTGCCTTTTACAGCACAGACAGACAATTTAAGCGAGTCGAAAAAATATACGGAAATCCCAGCGAATTAGTGATTAATACTTACAATTAAAATAAAGAGTAGGTACTCATTACTAGGTTGGTTATTTTCCTTGGATCAGAATAATTCCCCTAATTTGAGTTTTGGCTCTTTTTTGAATTAATTCCCTCAAGTCCTCTTCTTCTAGGCTCACTGCTTATCCCAAGCAGTTAAATTTTGTTTCAGAGTGGTAAAAATGAAACGCTTCTTTTCAATTCTTTCGAATTTTGATTATTCTTGAACGGACGAAATACGAGGACCTTCTCCTTTGACTTTCTCTTTGGGACTGGCCTTTCCGCACGGCACAGGAGATACGCGAGTCACTGCAGTGTTGCCGGCGTAATTTCAGCCAAAATTAGAGCACTCAATTCTTAAGCGCACAATTTAGTCTCAGCCTCAGAATTGTGTGGTTCGCGTTTACAGCTCGCTCTTTGATTCATTTCATTTCACTTATTATTCATTTATTACCAATATCGCCCGACGTTGTACACACGAAACATGAAAGCGAATTATCTAAAGTTCCGCGCTTTATTAGCTGAACGAATTCTGAGCTCGTAGACCTGAATTGGTCAACGACGCGAGTCGACTCTTCTTGAGAGAAACACTAAAAATTATTACTATATAGTTTTTTTCCATTACTACGAGTTGAATTATATTTAGCAGCAAAAACTATTGTTAAACTAATATGCATTTGTATTCTGTGTCCCTTGGGCATTCTTTGTATGGAAGACAGTGACTGAATAAAAATTTAGTATTCAAAAAAAACATAAAAAAGTTTATTCTACTAGAAACCCCTTCGACCCAGACAATTAAACCAAGTTCTCTGAGGACCAATGTTAGCGTGCGATCATCCCGTTACGCGGACAGAAATCACACAATCACGAACTCGGGTTGGAGTCACCCAAGTTCTGTTTTTACTGTTTTCGCATTTTCCTTATACCTCTTGTGATCTTTGGTTGCAGCAGGTCAAGGCGCATTGTACGAGGAATTGGGCAGCTAGTCCAGTCGACGTATGGAAGTAAACCCCAGATCATGATGATATTGCTATTGTCACTACTTCTTCCTTTCGATTTACGATGACAAACACTGATATTCAGGAGTCTCAACTTCTCTACGTACCACAAATCCAGCTACTATATTCACGTGCAAATGTTTCTCCAGGATATTCGCTGCACAGCCAAAACCGCTGAACCGAATGAAATAATTTTTATATTGGCAGATCAGAAATTAAAT
>JAQFYE010006538.1:0-10689 GCA_034694305.1 Protaphorura glebata
AGAAGTGTATGGATTCCTTATGATCATGCAGTATTTTATTCCGTAAGAAAATTACCAATTCATTTCAGCATTCAATTGCATGTACTATATACTTGAGTATTAAGTATTATGAATCACTCGATTCTATCTAACCCAGCCGAGCCATAACAATTCGGTCGTAAAAATATTTCTGGTTCGGGATCTGATTACATGACAAGAATCCAGTCTCTTTATATGTACGTATGAAACCCTTAATTAACTAGGAATATAATCACTATAGCTTTAATATGCCGTTCTCATGTACCCGTTATAAATCAAAGCGACGAATATGACAAGATTTTTGGCACCGGTTTATGATATGATATGATTACGTACAAGGAAAACACCCGGCAAAAAAAACTAAATGCTTACTAGCTACTAAACCGTCTTGGACTAACTTGACTCGTTAACTCCGTTTATAATCTCATAACAAAATCGTTATAAATTATAAATATAAAAAACGATAATAAATCAAAATGGACCAGTTCTTTAAATTAAAGAAATATTTGAGTGCACAATGGACAAGGCTTCGCGGGACCAGGTAAACTACTTAAAAGTATTTATTCATAATAATTACCATGGATGACCGACTCAACAACCAGGCTTTTTACCCTTCCGCTTCCGAATTCTTTAAAAAAATGATCACCCAATACCAAACCCCAGTATAGTCGGGCTAACATGCTTGACCCCTGGATACCGACTTAATTATTCATTTATGTGACCCCGTACAGCCATATTTAATTTTGACCAGGATACTCTATGTTGCCGCCAGTTACAATCAATAACTCCTTTCAACGCTTCAGTGATTTAGTAAAAAAAATAAACAAAAAAAAGTTCGAAAATTCCAGGGATTTTTTCAACAAAAATCTACGTCCTGAAAAGGCATTTGAACTGGAGTTGCCTAGCAACCAAATACGATTACAACAATATAATGCTGATTCTTGGTGTCCATGTCACTAAATGATTGTGAAATGGGCAGGTAGGCTAGGTGATATCATGGTGTTGCCTAGCGACCAATGCAACTACAACATTATACTGCTGATTTGTGGTGTGCACGTCACTAAATGAATGTGATATGAGTTGGACAGGTAGACTAATTATTGATATCAATTTGGTGCCTAGCAACCAAATATTATTTTAAACATTCTAGCCAAAATCCAATTAAAATATATCAAATTGTTATGGGTCACTGTCACTTGAGTTGTCCGATATGAGAGTTATACAGATTCGCACGTGAGCTGAAGATGTGGATTTTCACTAATGGCGGTAAAAATTGTGGACACGGCTGTAGTGAACCGATTTCCGTAATTCCAAAACCGAAATGACTAGGATAGCCCCGGCAAATGGGTAGGTTAGAAGACATCCCGTGTTGGTTGTAGTAACCATAGAGATTTAACGAAGTAAAACGTAAAACGACTATACTCGGGTTCGGTATTGTGGGGACAAATTAGGAAAACGAGTATTCTCGGGCTTGGCTTGCGGGTCATTTTTATTTTTTAAATATTCGGTAGCCAGGGAAAATCCGAGTTGCCCGAGTATACACGGGCATGGTAGTTAAAGGGTTAATTAAAATTTGAACTTCCTGTCCGGGCGTTTGTTCGGATCCGGGTGCTTACCAGGACCTAAGTTTATTTCAACATTAATTATGAAATATATCTCTCACTTTCGAATAATATAAGAATTCTTGCCCGAAGAATCAAACCCCAATAAGAAAAAGCTAGGCCCAGCCCATATCAACCATACCTAAATGAACACGCTTAATATGTTCCTTTGTTAATTGCAAATTGTATATTTAAATATTTAAACTTTTTATGGCAAAGTCCAACAACACAGCAGGTAGAAACAGCGGAACCAGACCCACTGCATGAATGTTGCAGAAAGACTCTAATTTTGAGTAAAAACAACAACAACAATGAAATTCATGTGGGGAAGAGAAAAATAGATGAGGACACCTCAAGGCCAGTTAAAAGGTCAAGGCCCCATCGACTTACCCTGTTAGAAGAGCAGCTACTTGGGGAAGACACTGATGAAGACGCAGAATACGAGGAACAAGTTAGTTTTCATAAAATTCCCAATAAATATAAGGAGTTACTGGCTGGTACTAAAAACTTGAAAGGATATCGCCGCGACAGCACGGCCCAATCCGCCGTCGTGCGATTCGCCCCAGATTCCACACTTTCATTGTTATCCAGGCGCTGAACGATGCTTGTGAAGGACTAAGGCCGAAAGAAACTTTTGGTGACCTCCAGGTCACAAAATGGGTCAAATGTCATATACGAGTCAGATTCTAGTTAGGGACGAACTTGACCAACGCCTCGCTTTGGTATGGAAAAGTGAGTCGTTGGTGTGGTGGACAGGTTTCTAATTAGAATCAGACACGTACATTGCATTTCACCTTGAGGTCACCCAACGTTTTTTTCAATGTGTTGTCCAGGGTGGTACGTAACGTTTGTTCTTCCTGCTCTCAAATCAAGTGAAGTCGGGCTGAAGTGCAAAGAATACCCGCTACTCTTACCACGATTTGTCTTAACTTTACAGAGAACATCCACATTCACATCATTGTCATTGCCGCGCTCTGTTGAGTTCGAGCTACATCTGTACGACGGAGAGACGAAATCATCCCTCTTTGACACGAAAGATGAACGACTCCAAACAGATTACCAGACAATGAAGACATTCCTGGAAACGGTCCACGTAGAACTGCCATCGGGGTCCAGAGGCCACTCTGCCAATATTTCGGGCAGATTCGAGTCAAGGACAAAATCTGTGCATACATCCACGGCGATTAGTGAGCCCAGCACAACTGGAGGTATAACTTAAAAAAAAATATCAGCGAAGTTCCCCCTTACTATTTCGATGCATCTGCAGGAGTTCAATTCCTGGGACTTGGGAGGTTTAGGTTTTCTCCCCAATCCTTTTCCCTTACTACTAGGGGTACCTTCTGTAAGCCCAATGGAAAGTTACCCAATCTAATTTTGAAAAATGCACTGCTACGTGTAGTATGTTTTACAGGGAATGTCAAATTGATGTGTGGAATTATGTCTAAATACTTTTCAGCGCAAAATGCTAGTCAGGTGGATCTGAGTCTCTTGGGTAGTCCACCAGGTGGCGCAAATGGGCACGTTGAAATACCTGATGTTCCAGTACTTGTGGAGTCACCCACCATTTGGTGTGAAATTCAAGTCGGTGAGGAGATTTTAAAACAATTTTTTTCTATCTTTTCTGCTTTTTTGAAGCCATAGTCAAGTAAACGGAGTCGGGTTGTGGTGTTTATACTCCGGACTTGGAGTTGAACGATCATGTCATAATTCAGATATCCCACATTCTTAGTCAAATGATGGCTTATCTTCTAATTCTACAAGAGAAAATTTGCACAACCTCACTATTTACTTTCATAATTTACCTCTTAAATTGACAAAATATACATTTGAATTTCTTGAACATAAGGTAAAAAAAACTTTAACTTAGATAACTATTTTTAAAACTTAAGGTGAACCCGTATTTGCTCGTTGGGAAGACAAGAAGTATTACTCAGGGTGTATCACAAAGAAGGGACCCTTCGACACTTGGACCGTACATTATGAGGACGACATGGACTCCGTTGTATCCGAAAAGCATTTATTGCCCATAAAAACCCTTGGTATCGGAATTCGGGCCATTTATTGCCCTCTTGATTATTATCGACCGGAAGAAGTTGTTGTAATTGGACATAGACTGTGAGTTCATTTTAACAAAATGTCCAGTGAAATTAGGCTAATTTGCTCCACCATAGTAAAAATGGCCGGTACAATTTTCAAAAGGTGGCATATTAGCCTATATTCTAATGGTTGGTAATAACATTTTCGATTATTATTTGTTTTACAGTGTAGCCACAGATGGAGAGACTGAGTATGTGGTCGTTAGCGACCAAAGACAAATGAGTTGTTTTCGAAAGAACCTCGCTTTTAAAGAAAGTGTTGCCAAGGAACTGAGAAAGGAATACGAAGCTCAGAGAACTTGTAGCGGTCCGAAGGGAGCAGACATTGATTCAGGTGATAATCCATTTAGTAAATCGTACCGATTCCGTTAAAAAAATATTAAAAATTGCTTTTGAAACGTTTGTTTAAGTTGCTCCTCACAAGTCACACAATATAACGCACATCATACTGATTTAACATCGAGTGTCCCAATTCCGGCTTTAAATTTGAAATTATTAACTATTCTTTCTTACTTCTTGTGCAGCGAACATTATAGCGGCAAGGAGACGAAGACCAGCCCCTGCAGCCCCTGATCCGACCCCCATCGCAGCTGACTAGACTAATCCCAAGAATATTCAAGTTCAATTAGATACGTAGATTAATGATTGAGTCTATTTATGAATAAATTAGTAGTATTTTGTAATCCAGCCAGGGAATACCCCATTTTATGCAACAATTCTCAGAACCACTTTAACTAGGTTAGTAATGTGTATGTAGTCCCACTTGCACTTTCCAAGACAGCCGTGAAACATAATTTTTCCGCGGCACACATCAATAAATTATTGTTGATAAATATTTAATTCTTTTAACAATTTTTAACAATAAACGATTAACCATTTAATGACATGGACTAATTGGAACAAATTAGAATTTAAATTCATACATACAATGTGGTTTATAAACAATAACTTCATCTATTTTACACTATTAATTCATTTGCATTGGCCAAATTGTTATGAATCACCCTGTATTTTTTTTAGGGAATTGTTGTGTTACACATTAGAAACCAGTTCTGCCAAGTTCTGCGTCAAATAAATGAGAAGGAGATGAAATTGAGTATTAGTTTTACTCATCCATCATAATTATTTGATCTGGCGTTACTGTACATGATTTAAAGTATGCGGAAATATATAGTTAGTTGAGTTGGGTAACCGAACTAAATTGATGACCTAATTTCGCCTGTATGGACTCAATGGATGCAAACGCCTTAAATCGATGCAAAAAAAAACCAAAAGAAGATAAAAGGCCGACGAATTTTGGACATATGTAAATGTCAACATAATTTTGTTTTTATGGGTAGGAAAACTTGGCGTTCATTTCTTGGGTTGTTGGAGGATTTGATTTGATTTGATTATTTATTGAGCTTGAAGGAAAAACTAATGTATTGAAAATAGAAACTAAATTGAATAAATATTCAACAAATCGTAGTAGGCAGGAATTCTAATAAATAAACTCATTATGGGCACAAGATATGGAAAAGCCAAACGAATGTGATTTATTCAAGAATGAAAGTCAGAGTCAAGAAAACAGAGGCTGTATTATGTATGGACACTATGTATTTAAATGGGATACAAATTGTGAGTCACAATAAATGTTAATTAACCACTCTTACTGTATTGTACTTGTTACGTATAGTATGTGTGTAGTGTGTACCACTCGGTCTTATCCCCTAATTGCCGTTTGTGTAATTGTTATTCAATAATACGATTCTCGTGACGAGAGGGTTAACACGTAACCTTATGAAACAAAACCTTAAACTTTTCCCAGTGCAGGATAATGAGCGGAAACTGGGTTCTATTCTTGGCCCAAAGTTTCTCTTATTTTTAACAGGTTTCTTAATTCTTCATTTCAGACATTTAGCCAAGTTTCATTTCTAAAAAATAACATGTGTTGGATATAAAAATTACAAGTACGGCTGGGGTCAGTAAATATGCCATCGGATTAAAAAATATAACTGTCTGTAAATAGAATGGCCCAAAAAGCAATTTACAAGTGGTCAGGTCTTTAGAAAATAATAGTAATAACAATTGACCTTATTTTATTGCCCAATTTCGACTGAAATTGAAAGCTGGACTACCTAATTTGACCCGAATTTTGATTTGAGGGATCAATTAACATTTTTTATGCTCACAATAAATAAAATACAATATTACAATAAATATTTATTTCAACAACTTCGGGCATTAAAATGCAAGATGTCACGAATTCTTGACATTTCTCTGAATTGTCACCTCCACTAATTGCATCGCCTCTCATTTTTTACACTCTAAGGAGTTAGGAGTCTGTAACGAGACATGACACTGATCTTCTTGACACTTAACCCATTTCCGCCCTGTATTTTTTTCTGCCTTGTCATTAACATGATTTTTGTTCAGTCACAGGTTACAGGGTGGTTCATAATTGTGTGTTCCTACTTTTTTTTCAATCTAATGATCATATTTATCAAGATCGAGTAACGTATTGAGGACACAAAATATTTACGGAAGCCACACAAATAAGAAAATATTGGTTATAATGTAAAAGTGTTATTAATTAGCGACAAAATGTACATATTACTAAATTCCACAGATTTTGAACCACTAGGTACGTGAACCTCTAAAAGGTGAAGGAAAGCTAACAATGATTATAAACAACACGTCCAAGTTTCTTGATTATTTCCACATTTGAACAAAAAATCATGTTGAAAGGAAAGGGTGAGAAAGAATCGAATGAATCACATTTTGTAAAGAATGACGAGTAAAAAACAATTCCAAGACAAACGTTGAGTCCTCAGTTTCCTATTTAATTCCAAACAAAAACAAACGTAAATAAAACCTTTAAATTGGGTGAGCGTGCGTGGAAAAAACAAAAAATCCATGCCATTTGCCAATTAACAACACAAGTAAAGTACGACTACGACGTTCCCTTTCTCTTTTGCCTCAATTGAGAAGATCGCAAATGTTTAGGTGTCACAGTCACCGTGTCACAGACAAACGTTTATTCCCATTGCAATTAATGTGTGTACAACTAACAAGGAGTAGCCATCCATAATTCAACAACCAATGTGATAGGTAACCTCATACTGTCCAACTATAAAAAAAAGTGTGGAATAATTTTGGAAAATTTGAGTCCCAGAAAAAGCGATTCGCTTCCTAGTACGATTTCGTTTATTGACAGTACGAGCTTACCTATTAAAAAATTGTTGTCAACTTAATTTGGGAGTAGCCAAGACACCTAACCTACCTCTCTGAGGTACACGTTAACGTTACCATTACATGTATGTAAATGTCAACTTAAAAAAATTGTAGTTAGTTGTAGTATAAAATCATTTGTTGATTGGGGTGATCAGTTCATTTGACTTTGAAGAATTTAATCAGTCAATTTAGTTCCGAGGGAATCATTACAAGGATTTTTATTTGGAGGTCAGAATTGGTCAGAAAAGTGGTGAGTTAATGTGTCAAAGCAAAAGACGAATGTAAGAGCGTGGGAATTCGGAAGTTCTTAAACTGTGTTTGTGTATTATTTATGCACAAAGAAGAACAGAACAGGAATTGTGTGTACTTGAAAAATAGAAGGAAAATTCACAGGTAAGAACACACACGCATTCTTAAAACTCGCCCTGTCTCATTGTTATTCAGAAATTTTAAGATAAACTACTCATTGTAATTCTGGAAAGGAGTTGAAAAAGTTGTGTCCAAAAACCTCCCTAAATATTGTAATAATAAAAAATTATTAATTACAATTTAAAATGACGATAAGTCATATACACGATCATTCCTCCATGAATATTGGCCATGTTCAAATAAATCAAGTTATGGCCACGCCCACACCAGGGAGGCCAAATTTTGGACATTTTCGAATAGATCAAGTTGGGCCAAGGCCCACACCAGGGGATACAAATATTGGGCGATTAAGTGAAGCTGAGGTATAGTTCTTAAAAATTTTATAATCGTACAAATGAGAAAAGACCTAAATTTTTATACTCCAGTGGGCATTCGTTAATGAGCAGTAATGGCGACAAATTTTGTACTAATATAATTGTAACCTATCCGTAGGTACAGATGCTGACGGATAAGGCCATGAGTTACTTCGCCGGGAGTATAATCCTGATGACCCTTGCACTGGTCAACTCTGACCCTAACCCGCTATTTCTCAGAGGTAAGATCCACTTGTTTACTACAACAGTTAATTTTGAAAAAAATTGACCGAATGTTTACCTAATAGGTCAACTCGGAGGTCTCTTCGGGAATACAAATGCGCGGACTCAAGCACGAACATCTGAAATGATGGCGGAAGGACGCTACGCCAATGGCGCTGGAAATATCCGAGGAGGCGGTGACAGACATGCAAATGGGGCGGGATTTGTCGGCGGGCATCACGGAGGGGGAGACAGACATGCAAATGGGGCCGGATTTGTAGGCGGGCATCATGGAGGCGGAGCCGGATATTCTGGCGGCGGAGGTCACCATAATGACCATCGTGGGAGTGGTCATTCTGGCGGAGGGGGTCACCTTAATGATCAACATCGTGGGAGTGGATATTCTGGCGGTGACGGGGGTCGATACGGTGACAATCATGGGAGTGGTCACTCTGGGCATGGACATGACATGTACGGTCAAGGCCACTACGGCCATGGAGGAGGGGGAGGGAATTTCGGACATGGGGGTGCAGGGGGTGTGGGATATATGCATGGCGGAGGGGGTGGTGGAGTAAATGCGGTTGAACAACCTATTGGATTGAAGGCGGGGCTTAAAAGTCTGTTATTTGGAGTTAAGGGGAGGATGAAAAGTGCGTACTTTGCAATGAAAAAAGCTCTAAAGGCAATGTTTCACAGGGGGGAGCTGGGTGGGACGAATAATAATAATAATGGAAATAATTATGCCGGAAATTATGGTTACGATAGAAATTCTCCAGGTCGAAGGGTGAATGAAGCCATCGAGTTTGGACGACAGGGTAACACGTTTTTAAGGATAAATTGGAAACCGGAGTCATCTTACGGCGGTTGGCCGAAATGGCTTCGATTTCTTGGGTGAATTCCTTCATTCATAGTAAAACCTCGCTATAAGGTACCATTTAATAAAGTGTACCATACCAACGGCATCGAGTAATCTCCTTATAACGAACGGATTATGAATACACAATATCTTGCCGTTAGATGGCGTGGGATATCCTAAATCGCGACAAGAAGTAGTTAACCTAAACAGTATTCGTCCTAGTTAAAGTAAGTACTATGGGTAGAGAGATAGTCAAATGATAGTACCGAAATTAGACTGACTAATTAAGAAATACAATTAATTAATTATTTCGTACAAGTCAATTATTTTTTGACAAAAAATTGACAACATTTGTTTCCAATCGTACTTTGATCATTTAAGGAAGACAGGTAGACTGGTGAATAAAAACTGCGATTATGTACTTGTTTTTGCCTTTGCCATTCACATCCTTATTTTCATTTTCTTCAAGTGATGAAGTAATAAACCAGTTTGTTGAGTTCATTTCATTCAGACGGAAACACCCTAATGCAAAGTGCATGCAACAACTGGTGCATCATGGGATTTCACATGGATTCTGATGTACACATCAAATTAAGTTAAATTACGGTCAACAATTTCAGTCTTCACTGCTATCAACATTCGGAAATTGTGAAATGGGTCGTAATTTATGAATTTTTAAAAACAGTCATCCAGAACTCTCGATTTGGAGAACTTGTCACATTTTTTCTGTCCATATCCAAAATTTTAACATTAAAAATTCTTTCCAAAATGTATATCTCACTTTTTTTGTACATATGTCATCAATTTCTTGGAATTTTAAATCATGTGAATTCCGTTCCCTTAGCAATCCGACCGATCGGCGATTTTTTAAACAAACAAACCCAGAGCTCGTCGACCGCGAAGAAATCGAAGGAATTTCTATATTTTCTTGGAATAATTTTACCAATTTACTACTAATTACTAAATGAAAATGTAGTGTCACTTTTTAAAAAATCGTGGACATGCGTATTAGCGGATTCCACTCAATGGATCTCCCCAATCTCCCGTGGCCACAAAACTCAGTCATGGCCGTCTTCGCATTTCTGGTCATCATTTTTCCGATCCAAATTCTCACCGCCGATCTACCAGTTTGGACAAATTCACAATGGGAGAAAGAATTGGAGAATTTTCGACAAAAATACTCTCCAGAAACTAAAGGTACGAATTATAAAACTCCATATTTTTTTTTAATAATTTTAATAATTTTGATATTAACCTTCGACCCTTCTATTTTACAAAGGTGGCCCTAACGGAACTCTTCCTGACCTGATCGATTGCATCCTCGGGACATCGAATAAAACATGTGACCAACTCATTGACGCACAAATGACCATAAACGAAATTCATCTTCGGAATGGACAATTCAAGGATTGGAATGAAGACTGCAGTGCTAATCCGAATGCATCCAATCTCATCCTTAATCCACCGAGGCCAACAATATCGATGACATTTCCACTCAACCGAATGGACTACAAAATCTGGCAAGAAAAATTGATTGAATCAAAATTTAAATTTTGTGACCCATTGAAACACCTTCGATGTTCAGCGGGCGGGAAATGTCTTTGCACCGAAGGGACCAACTGGCCAGCTGACGAAGGACCAAAAATCCGGTTTAAAAATACATGCACTTATTCTGAAGGCTCTCCATGCTTGGGTGTCACAACGAGTTTTAGACCAATGGATGGCACTCTGTACCACAATCCATTCAATACGGAATTATTGACCGATCAAGTCTTTTCCCCAATGTGTCAGGATGGTGGGTGTTTGGAATTCGAATTCTTGAAATCGAAGGACGTTTGCGTGTTCAAGCGAGACCTCCATTTACAAAGAAGTGTGGATGTCAGTCGTTACTTCAGAGATTTAAAGCCCTTGTCCTATGATGAGAAATGTAATTTCGAAGACCACAATCGATATTTCACTTC
>JAQFYE010006539.1:0-10687 GCA_034694305.1 Protaphorura glebata
AGTTTTCGAGAAGTTACCAGTGGAAAAGAAGGTTACCCCTAGATATACATACGACTTTACGTTTTCAATGCTCTCAGCGCCCCACTTAAGTCGGTCTGACTTATGGAGTCGCCCATTTTTCCTAAATACCAAAACTTTGGTCTTTGCCAGGTTGACCAGCAGGCCTCGGATGTTCAGGAACCTACTGGTAATGTCTATTTTCCTTAGCAGACTTTCTTTAGACTCGGCTAATAGGATCATATCATCCGCGTATAACAAAATATGAATAATTCGGGCTTGTAACCTTATTCCGGTAAGTAGAGGGTCTATGTATAATTCGTCAGCACGACGGTCAATGAAAATATTGAACAGCGTTGGGCTAGCTGACTCTCCTTGCAGGACTCCTTTCATAATCTTTATGGGATCGGTGGGTCCATCCTTGGTCTTTATCTTCGCGTTTGCTAAGCTATAAAGGTATGCAAATACCCGGGAAAACTTTTGAGAGATAGCAAACTCTGACAGTACCTGCCAAAGTTTGTTGTGATCGGGTGAGTCAAACGCTTGAGGTCAATGAAACAGCAGTAAAGCTGCTTTCCCTTGAGGAGCCGGGTTTGGGCCAAACAGGTTAACGTAAATATGTGGTCTTGGCAACTCATTCCTTTTCTAGAACCTGCTTGGTAGTCGGACATTTTTTCATTTTTGCACATCCATGCAGTCAATCTGGCATTTAGGGTCGTAGTGTAAATCTTGAGAATTGTGTTAAGCAAGGCAATGGGTCGATAGTTACTGGGCAAGTTTGGGTCTCCTTTTTTAGAATTGGTACAATTGTCGCAGAGTACAAATTTGCTGGCATCGAACCTTGGTCAAAGCAATTCTGGAATAGTGCGCATAAAAAGTCTATAACTGTCGGTGTGGCTAGCTAGCTAGCTTCCATATACCGTTTGGTATGAGGTCAGAGCCAGGAGACTTACCAGTTTTCAGTTTCAAAATATGTGCTCTTATTTCAGCTGTGGTGAACTCACAGTCAAGGGTTGGGTCGGCGTCGACAGGCTGGTCTATACAGGCATTGACTTGATAAGCTTGGGGACTTGAGTTATATACACTAGAGAAGTAACTAAACCATTCAGGCTTCGAGATATTGTTTTGGGACGTCTGACGCGCGGACAGACTCCTTACTACTTCCCAAAATGTTTTAGCGTCCCTTATCCTTATCCTTATCCTTGTGCAGCCTTAGTTCCAGAGTAGCCTCGTACTATGTTTTTATTTTATCGCAAAGGGTGCGGAAAGCTTTATTCGCCTCAGCGTATTGCAGCAATAAATCGTTCGACCAGGGGTTCTGTAATTGACTAGCATTCGATAGCTCTATGGGACTTTATGAATTCTCAACAGTTTTCACAACCCTAGTCAATTAAGTGTTTTTATTTATCATTGCTACTCGCCTGAGGTCGTAAATCTCAGGGGTCTCGTACAAAAGTTCACTAACTAATCCACAGCCGAGTCACCGAAACACGAAACTCCGAAAGTCGACAGTTTGGGCACAAGAACAATCTGTCCGAATTGAACTCCGTCTAAGACCATCGACAACGACTACTAACGCCCCAAATGCCTATTCCTTTTCAGGTCAAATGCTAGGATAGCAGACAACGATTATTGATTCTCCGACTTAAGTCCAAACTTCAAAATAATTCTCGTCAATTGACTCTTCGTCTCCAGAACTCACACAAACAAATGTAAAAAAGGTATCGCATTTATTCGGGCGAACTTACAACTAATAACAAGTGCAAATGTGTCTGGATATTTACAATAAAACTGTTATAACTCAGAAAAGGTCTAGAAAAAGGTCCTGGTTAAGGTCCTGGTTAAGGTCTCTCAAAAAAGGTCTTAATTTCCAAAATCCTGACCGCTCAAATACAGATCTGGCCTCTTCAAGAGCTAGAAAACAACTCAACTTCTAACAGAAATATTCACTCCATATATACCAAGTCTTTCCGTAGCCAGTAATAAAGGGAAATAGTTCGGGGAATTGTACGAGAAAGGACGCGGCAATAGTACGGGAAAATAAGGTCCAGGTCCAGGTCCTGGTCCCAGGACTGGCCGACAGAAATAGTACGGGGAAATAGTTCAGGGAAATAAGGTCCAGGTTCAGGTCCAGGTCCCAGGACTGGCCGACAGAAATAGTACGGGGAAATTAGGTCAAGGTCCAGGTCCAGGTCCGGACTCCGCCTCACCAGTGCTAAAAGGTTCAGGTCCGGGTCCAGGTCCAGATCCGGGTCCGGACTCCGCCTTCCCGATGCTAACATGTTCAGGTCCAGGTCCAGGTCTTGCGACGGGAAAAGTTCCAGGTCCAGGCCTAGGTCCAGGTTCATGCCCCCGACTAGGATTGCTCGACAACAGGTTCCGTTTACTTCTACGCCAGCGTCGCAGTGCGTTATCTTTTTGCCAAGAGAGTTTCCTGCAGGCA
The DNA here is from genome assembly GCA_034694305.1 of Protaphorura glebata. Taxonomy (NCBI): domain Eukaryota; kingdom Metazoa; phylum Arthropoda; class Collembola; order Poduromorpha; family Onychiuridae; genus Protaphorura; species Protaphorura glebata. The sequence continues at coordinate 2,441 of JAQFYE010006539.1, forward strand.
CTGTTGTACCACGGCTCCTTGTACAGAGGTATGCTGTTCGCTTTTCTGGGTTGCCTGTTTACGTTACCATAATAAACCGTCGTAAGACGCAGTATCTGCTTTGCTTGAAAGTTGTGAATATTCAATATGCGAAAACTGGGGAGACTCACGAAACTTGGGTCCAGGTCTCTGACACCCACCGATTTCGAATACGGTACACACGTCAAGAATTAAAATTGGTTTGGAATTGGTGCACCACAATTTGTCGTGTGTAATGTCTCGAAATGTTCGAGATCGCATATTTCCACGTTTCAGACCATTTTGAGCAACTTTGAAGGGTTAGAGGTCAGTTGGTGTGGTTATGTTAACACTTGGCGATCCTTTTGATATCCTGTACCTACCCTAACAATCTCGTCGAAATTCGTCAACATTTATGTGACCTCTGGTGACATTGGGTCAGAGTTTACCTAATGAGGTCATATTAACACTTGGTTATACTTGTGACCTTGTGTACCTACCTCGTAAATTTTGTTGAAATCCGTCAACATTTACTGCATGTGATATCTGGTGACCTTGGGTCGGAGGTCACTTCGCGAAGTCATATTAACACTTCGTGATACTTGTGACCTTGTGTACCTACCATGAGTATTTCGTTGAAATCCATCAATATTTACTGCTTGAAAAGTGTGAACGGACGGACGGATACCGACGGACAGACAACGCATTCACATAAATGTATTTATTACGCAATAACAGAATTTAAATAAATACAGATTATACGCATCGAAAGAGCAATGTATTGTACAGAGTCTCGCATAACCTTTGGACTATTCAAGTTGAGTCCGACAAAAAGTGAGATATAACTAATATGAGCACAAGTACATCTTTGATTTGAGATTCACTGTGATAAGGGGCCAGAACTATATTAGAAGTGATTGAATAATGGTGACTAAATTAAGTCAAATCTCCATGTGTTAAGCATAAAAATACACATAACATTGTATGGTTTATTTACTACAGCTTACATGGTACACTCGTGCGGGGCCCCTTGAGTTTTGAAGTCTGACATATATGCTGGATGTTAGAGTTACTTATACTAATGAGAAATTGGTCCTTACTTTTTTGTCAGTCCAAAATGGTAGCCCTCCAGGCGGACTTAACGTAATATGAAAAACGAGATGGAGCACCTACCACAGCTGCATCCTCCTTCTTTGGTTTATACTTAAGTAGCACCGATAACCTTTGGTGCGCCCCGGAGTACTACCAATTCGGATTGACAAAAAAATGACCAATTTTTCATCAGCGTAAGTGACTCCAACACCCAGTACATGTCAGACCTCGTCAAAAGTCAGGGGGCACCTCACGAGTGTACCTTGTTAGTTTATGAAAAGGTTGAATGGCCATTTTACGAATTCCTCCTCACCGCACATGTCAAAATCTTTACAGATAATTATGAATGTCAATACGTTTAATACATATGTTTGATGTTTGGTATTGTGGTTGCAACCGATTTTACAAAAATGGCATCCTCCATTTTTTTAGTAGCCCCACATTTTGAAACATCCAGCAGGACGTCATGTCTCCTTACAGACTTCACTCCGTGTCTTTGTAAACTGAAACGAAATTTAAAAGAAAAAATATGAATGTCATTTTCAAAAAGATGAAATGTGAATGGAATGCGACTATAAAAAAAATAATTGAGGTTAAATGTAGTGTTTTTTCAATTCTCTGGGATTAATTTTGGTTCACCCTCGAGGTTACAATTTAAACCAAGTGATGAGGTGGGGTTGTAGTTAAATTAACCTCATCTATCTTCTTACAACTAGTGATAATTGTCTTATTATTTCTACTCACCCCAGTTTTCACATTCATGACGCACAAACGGTGGAATAATATTTTTTCCGTATTCTGTTCCAAAGGTCCAACACTCCAGTCCTGTCTCCTTCGTCAGGATTTCACAGCCAGTCTTTGTAAACTGAAACAAATAAACATGAATGGAGAATTATTCCAAAAAGTAGTAGAAAAATTAGTTGGGAAGGTTTTTCATATTGACTAATTATCGTTCACGCCCTTGTTGACATTTAAATCCAGTCTCTTGAATAGATTTACGTTGAGTACATTCGTTCGTTTATAGACAACGTTATTGACTTTTGATAGCTTGGGAAAACTGGCAACTCTGTATTCATCATTTTCCCGCATTTCGCCCATAACAGTACATTTCATACGGCACTTAACAGTTTCGCTCATAAAAGTTTCGCTCTTAACAGGCGGACCCCTGAGATGGGGGTGTTGTTAAATCAACCAGATCTGTCTACAATTAGGGAGAACTGTTCATAAGTTTGCACTCACCGTAGAATATCTGACTTTAACATAATTAAGATGACGCATAGTGTAGACAGCCAAGTAGGCAGTGACGTCACTCAAGAGATACGTCTCACGGACTCTCATCCTATGTCCGGCAAATGACCTTAAACTCTCTTTTCTCTCATTCACTCCTCCAGATCCAACCACATTCAATTCTAGGTGTTTCAACTCTGAAAACGTACAAAATGTGCATTAATGTGCAGAGTATTTCCAAATAACCATCGGTCTAGTCGAATATTGCTGAACAATTTCAGAACTATTAAGGCAAATTGGTCTAATTTTAACCGGTGCCCTAAAAATCGCCAATTGGAAAAATCGAATTTAGCGGCAGTTGGAAATGAGAATGCATACCATGAGTCATACGTCCGGAAAGCATTATAGTCATATTTGTCCAGTCGTTTCACCCCAGCTTTACAGGACATTTCACAAAATTAAAAAAAAAACTAAATTGGGGGGTTCCACTTAAATCCAAAATTGGACTTCTGCAAGGTGGACACCGAAGCTGTCAATGAAGAAGTGAGTAGACGTTTCATATCTCAACTTTTTCATTGACTCAAGCTGAATCTATTTTGCTGCACTCAGTTTCAGTCTGTTTTCAATTTCTCTAAAAATTTTGAAAACAAACTGAAATTTTTAAATTTTGAGATGGTTGGATAAAAGTAAGCACCAAAATGTGTCCTAAAAATTCCCTATCTTGACGTACTTTAGCATAATTTTTTTAATTAAATTTGTGTTTTTTAATTTTTCTGTGGAAACCGTGTCCCAAAAATCGCCGCTGCATTTTGACATAAGCCATAAATACGAATGAGATCATGTCCCAAATATCGCCACTGTACATTGATATGGGATTGGCGACGATACTTAGGCTACAGTACTACCTTTGTTTGTGAGGCTTTTAGGGGGGGAAACATGAATATATGACCGTTGCTATGCAAAGGGGTCACTGCTTAATTATTCGGTTTATCTGGATGTGACCGATCGTATTCTAAATTATTCCGGTTAACCGTTCACTGAAATTTGCAATTACTATCTGCGGAAACCATTACTAAACTTAAGGTGGCGAAAATTAGACCACCCTACTTAATTTTTCAACATGCCATCAAACGAATATTCTATAATTTTTATTTCAAAGACGATGATTGCTAAAATAGTGGTGTAGATTAAACTCTCCTTACTTGTCAGATTCCCGATGGAAGGGAGTCGGCAATGCTCAGTTCTGAGCTTCAAGATCCTTTCTCTTCTCTCTTCTACAGTCATTTTCTCCAACCCATTCACAACATGTCGAATTTTCTTCAGTGTTTTTGTTGGAATTCCAGTGAGAAGAGAATCCAGCTCCAGCTCCTCCATACTTTCAAAGTAACCCCGAATGCTTAATGCCTTTAATTGTGTCATCTGAGTCCAGATTTGTCTCACAATCTCAACTCCATCCTCCGTAAAATCCAATACTAGTTTGGTCAAATTCGGGAAGACTCTCAAGATATTGTGGAATGTATGGATTCTCATGCCGGTACGATCAACAATCAATGTCTTGAGGGTTGGACACCGAATAAATTTGGAAAAGAACTTATTCCAGTCGTCCAGACTACTATCAATTCCAATGTCCAATGTCTCCAAGGCTGGAAAATTGTCGTTCAAATTCACGGGTTTGGGAGACGAATTGATGAGAAACCTAAGGAGCCGCAAGGATTTGAGATTTGGCATCTTTGGGAATTCCATCAAAATATTCTCAACAAAATCATCCACGTCGAGGTGGTGAAGGGACTGAAGGGAGTCTTTGAAAATTGTTGCCAATCGGATTTGGACTCTGTCAAACTCATCATCAGTCGCTTCTCGTGGTTTAAAACAAAGACTCTTCAACTTCAATCCCTTCTTGGCCATTCTCTCCAGTTGTTCAATGTCTCGAATTCTGGGTAACGAAGATCCAAAGATTGAATGGAAGATTGCTTTCCGAGTTTCTCAATCTCATTCAACACATCACTTGCAGCGCTCGCGTCTTCGTTTTTATTATACTCAAGCGCACCCAAGACAGTAATATTAATGTTTGGAGCGGCAGTTATCAATTCCTCGATAATAGTAGGGCAAAATGAGAGTCGTCCATTGTTGCCCAGGCAGAAAGTAATGTCTTTCAAATCAGAAAAAGTGGGCGTGGCATCGGGAAATAATTTGATAATGTTTCCGGAGCGGGAAGTTACCCAGGAAGGAGAGAGGAAAACTTTTAAATTTGGGCAAGATGCAAGTAATTCGGACATATCTTCAATTGTGAAAGTCTCCCCATTCAGATCAACCTCTGTAGCTAATTCCCCACAGAGTTGGAGGAATTCTTGACCAACTCCGTCGGTTGTAGAAAAGGTTCCGAGCCGAAATTTGCCAAACGGAATTCCTTACACGTTTGAGCTGAACAATTTTACGAATTCATCAATCCGACGGTTGCTGCTGCTGTATGACTCACTCTCATGAATTTTGACCGTGAAAGTGGCGCGCATGTGTGGAATGGTCCGGAGATTCCACTTCTTAGAAACAACTCGACATGTCTTCAAATCAAACCGTCTCACAGTCTCACATATCCAAACAATATATCCAGAATCTAAAATACAAAAACACAAAAATCAAGACAATTTAAATATTTCATCGTCGATTTGTTTTCTTGTACGAAATTATAAACTTTACGAGGATAAGGATAGACATACGACGTCATTGAGGAGAGGGTGGTCTCCTCGTTCCAACCATTTACTCCCACTCTCTCCACCAGAGGGCGTCTGAGTCCTCTCGACCTGAAAACGTTCATCCAAAGAGTTAATAACTCTTTCTAAACGAACCCATTACTTTTCTCTTGCGTCCATTTCTGACAAGAAGGGTTAGGCACGACCCGAATACTGATTGAAAAATTTGTGAGAAAGAAACATCATGGGTTATACTCCATGCCGTTTCTGGCGTTTTCGATTTTACGTCTATTCAAATTATCAAACAAATCTAATCAAATTCTAAATAATTCCTCCCGTCGAAATTTAGATTGGATATACGAATGAACTCATGGAAACTAATGAAATGCTATGCATATAACCAGACCTCTCAACATTGACACCAAATGAAGAATGAAAGCTTCTGCTCGCATCTCAACCCATGATTTTACAATTTTCACAGCAGGGACTATTCTTGATCAAATTATCTAATTATCGAAGATTGACAAAAAAAAGTACAGCCTTTCTGCGAAAACATATTTTAAATCTCACTGAGGGAATGCCAAATTGTTAAGAAAGTTGGGTGTCGGGTCGAGGTCTTCCCATACAGGTTGCGGCAATCCCTTGTAAAACGGGGAATGACGTGTTTCTTTATTAAAGAAAGAAGTATCAATTACAACAAAAAGTATTAAGATTGAATAAGTTTGGTTTAAAAAATATCCAAAATTTCATTTCAAACCAGTAGTGTGTTTCACATTTTGATAGAAGATCAAACTGCTGGATATGGACAATCAATACTAGAAAAGTTTGTAAAAATTAGCCAAAAATAATTCTGCGGTCCGTTTCTAAAATTATCGGTCAATCAGATTCTATGTTCTAATACGTCAAAACTTCCAGAGGATTGCTAGGGCACGAAATTACGGCGCACCCTGTACATATCTTTTGTTTTCATAATTGTAACTGATACCTAGGCCGGGTGAGCTTGAACATAATTCATACTCACACTAGAAAAACTAACAAACAAGTTGCGTAATTTTGGCGTGTTAAATCGAAATGAAATATTGATTTTCATGGACAAGTCAAATGAAAGTGTTGACCAGTTATAATGATCAATTTCATGTCGTCTACTTTATCAGATTTAATAATAACAACAAATTAAAAATAAATAATTAAATCATTCAAAATTGAATGACTGACTTACATTTCGTTTGACTCGTTTCCTTTCTGACATTTTATCAAAGAATCCACGCGTCAATCCTAGCAGAGATGACTTCACTTTACTGGAATTCCAATTTCAGATTATTTTGATCCAGTTTTTTTTTTATTTTGAATAAATAGAAATTGAAAAAAATTGAAATGATTTATTGTTTATTTTTAGTGATTTTGTTTTCCAATTAACTGATTCCGTCCTTTCCGGCTCAACTCTGTACACATATCAGCTGACCAGGTTCGACTCCGTTGGCTTCTCCTCCCCTAGGAACTGGGGTGTTCATGTACAGGGTGTCCCAAAAGAATAACCCGGTTTCTAAAATTCACTGTTTCGAAAATATTCAGTAAAAATTAAAAAAAAAATTATGGAAATTTCAAAAGGACTTGCTTTTTTTTTACATTTTTTGCATTTCTTGATTAGTGATAGGTGTTTACGCTATAACGGCCTTTGCGCTCCCACCGCTTAATAACGTTATTAGCATGGGCCATTTCGATTGCTTGAAACCGAATTCTACGCATCTGTTCGTCGATATTTCATTTCATGTTTCAAAATTCATTTCTTAAATTCCAAAAATAATGTTGAAAATTTTTAAATTAATTTCCAAGATTTCAAATATATTTTTTAAATTTCAAAAGAAATTCAGAAATTTAAAAAATAATTTTCAATTTTTCAGAAAAAGAATTTCAATCTTCCAAGACTAACTTTTCAAATTTTGAAAAATGTTTTTCAATATTTTTAAATCATTTTTGAAGCTGTGGAGATCTTGGAAAGACTTGGAAAGAAATATAGACGGGCAGGTGCATGGAATTCGGTTTCAAATAATTGGGATGTCCCATGCCATAACGTTATTGGGCGGTGGAAGAGGAAAAATTAGAAAGGCCGTTATAGCGAGAACACCTTTCACTAATCGGAAAATGTAAAAATTGTACCCAGTTTATTCTTTTAGGACACCCCGTATTACGTCCAATTCAGTATATTATACAATTATTGAATTCAGGCAAAGTGAAATGAAACCGCCAAGGCTTAAACAAACATTCAAATACTTGCTATAATTAAATACTGTAAAGGCTAATTACACTTTCTTTCAGTCCCAATTGATGACACTCATTGATAAATCAATGTTACATTATGTGTATCGCGATGTGCGAGCTGTAAATCTCGATTTTGGATATGTACGTATACCTGTCGAACTAGATTTTAGAAAAATCTTTTCTTCGACTGCCAGATCAATTCTGAATAAGAAATTAGTCAGAGCTGGAATTGACTATACAATAGTAAAATTGACATTTCCTCACTTTTTCTATTTGGGAGACGAAGGAGTGGCAATACTGGTAAATTATTTAATTATATCAATAATCGCAGGTTTTCAAATTTAGTATTCCTGTAGACTTTCGGAAGAGATATCTGATTTGTCGTTGCGGAATATCGTACCGAGGAATTTCATTCAGTTCTATACAAATAAAAATTAACCAAAACATAGAGGATACATTGAAACATACCGTCTGTCTGTCGTAAAAATGTTTCAACACATGATTTTATAATTCGGCGTTAAGTACTGAAATTATTTGAGGGTCATGCCAGATTTTTATTTCTTTATGTGCACTGTCATCAGTGCCGAAGCGACAAATTTTTCCACAAATTAGCCTATACCCCAAACAACAATTTGAAAATTGGATAACCATGTAGCAAAAAAAATACAGCAACGATGAAATTTTCAAAAAATACTTTGTATGTGCTTTAGTCATATACCGTTCAAGAATCCGATTTTTTATGTTGAGTACAGATTAAACGACGGTCAGTGACGCTACGCGCATCCGATTATCACACAGAATACCTCCCTATAAGATAAAACAGAAATATTCAAAAACCCGAAATAAGCGATCTACCGAAATCGACTTTCGGCCAAAAACCGGCGAAGCGATATCACGTTCGGGTTAGAGTTGTAAAATTCCCGGGTATTTATTTTTTGGGTATATACCCTGGGTAAATACCCGGGTATATACCCGGGTGTTTACT
>JAQFYE010006540.1:0-10685 GCA_034694305.1 Protaphorura glebata
CAAAATGTTAGAAAGTTTAATTGTATTGATGCATGGCTTCATTAAGTCCAGGTTAAAATCGCCCGTCATAACACATTCTAGTAGCCAGAACAATATTGGTTTGCCCACTTTGCCAAGGAATTCAGATGAATACTTTGTTTGGAATAACAGATCCAAAACGAACTGTAATGAAAGTAGTCTAGTACAAAAGGGATTAGATTTTAGAACCGAATTACTAAATTCTTCGCAAACAAGAATTTTAATTCTCCACGGTTACACTTCCAAATTTCGACCCTTCGACTGTATACGTAAGTAATTCCGAATTAATTAGTAATAATTACATTTATAACCAATAAATAATTAATATTCCACATTTTAATTTCTGGGAACAAAATATTTATTTCCTGAAATAATTTTTACTCTCTCGATTCAGATAGTAAAATAAAATTTTGGTCGAAATTCTGATCCAATCATTTTAGGATATAGTAGTATAATTGGTACTTCTGATTTCACGATGTGGAGAGAGGGTGCGACACCTTCCGACCTGTATTGTATCGTGCAGCGATTACATCAATTGGAGAGAATTCCGTTCCGTCCACTGTAGTTTCTTTGCCATCACGTCTACTTTCCGCAGGCTAATTAGAATTCCACCCAATCTCTAGGAAAACTAATCGGTGATATTTATTCACATCTTACGAATTAATGTATTTTTATATTACTATTTAGAGCACTATGTTCAACCATGAGGACGGCACTGATTTTTGCATTGTTCGTCGTCTGCATTTCAACCGCTAATACATTTACTTCTGAATAAAATATCAGCAACCTAAGTTTGCATTGGCGGTGTATTCATTATATAGTAGACTAATTCGGCCCGCTTTGGAGCGAGTGTCGGATTTGCCCCATTCGTCGTTTATTTCCGTACTTTGGGTTCCTGTATTCAAGGTGGGAGCATTTTACACAAATACACCAAGGTGCGGCTAACTAGCCTACTTTACCCTAAACTGTCTTTCTAGAATTTTTATCAAACATTCTGACTTTAGTATTTTCAGTTGCTATGGTGAATGCGAATCGTATTAGTGGGTGTTTCAAAGGTTCATGTTTCTATGATGGTAATTGTAACAGTGTGTGCAAGGAATGTGACAAGGAGCTATTAGCAGCTTTTTGGGAGGGAATCGCTGGTGTGACACATAAATATATTCGTCAGATGGCATTTAGATGAGCGAATTAACATTCTGTCATATTTACATGAGTTGATCTTATCCTGCACGTTTTTATCTAAACGTGTCTTATTTCAAAAAAATTAATAAATAAACAGCAAAGCGAAGGTGCGACTGAACATATCCTCGTTTTTACTGCGAATTGTTGAATTAAACTGGATAAAATATTTTCAAATAGTATTAATGTTAGTTCCTGAAACTGAAGGCGAGATAGTAAGCAAAAAGTAACAAGGATGACCGCAAACTCGGTCAGCCCGAATGATGACATGGTGATAAGACGGTCGCGTGGTTCCGGCTGAATTGAACAAAAAAAACATCACGTTAATTAAAATACAGAATTACGGAATTGCCATTATTGCCGACGATGGGGTACATTTAACTTAACGTACCCCTAGTAGTAATAAGAAACTTTAACCTGAATGTAACCAGGAGAATTCAGCTCTATGGATTCAATCCTTAGAATTGAAGTTTGGACAAAATGGCATGATTTGGATTATTACGTTACCAGTACTGCTAGTAAACAATTACTCTTAATTAATTACCGACGAGAGTACTCCTGGTAGTAGTAAGAAACCACGTCACCAGCTGTAACGGCAGCAGCAGATAGCCTTCGAAATTGAGGCACAGGCACCTAAACTCCACACCTGTAGCTGTGTGTAAAAGAGAGAAATATAAATCTTTGTTCTTTGACTGTAGTCTTAGTTAATTCTAGATACTGTAGTTTTTCTAAACTCTTTTCTGGATGTAGTGGAATGGACGTTTCTGGTCTGGTCCTGGGTCCTTGCCATATTTGTCTGAACGGTCTGAACACGACTGAATGGTGAAATAGGGGAATTGTCGAAGAATTGGCTCGCTTCTACTTCACGTTTAAATGTTTTCAAAACAATTCAGACCGGAACCAGGAAGTGTTGACAATGACAGTGTACAAACGATTTGAACGAGATGTTTGTTCCAATGGTGGAACCAGAAGTGTCGGATTCCGTGGACCACCGTGGGTTCCTAGGAAAATATTCAGGAAGTAGATCAGGACTTGGAAAACATTTCAAATCGATACTTTGTTGCCAATGACTGAAAGAAGAACACTTCCGCTCATTACTTTAATAAATGTGAAGAATGTACGGAGTCGGAATTTGGTTTCAAAGAAAAAGTTTGTATACAAAAGAAACGTTTAGTTAGATGAAGCCGCGAGTAGATGAGACTGTGAACAAATTATTTTCTGTATTCTGTGGCATTTCTGCTAGAAATTGGGTCGAATTGAGACCGGGGTATAATTTTGAGTATATTTTACGATTGTTTCAGTCCCGTATGGGACATCCGGTGTGCGTAAAGGTTTCAGGTCATTAGATCAAGAAAATCTGGAAATTTATGTAGAATACACGAGGACAATAGAGAAATTGACTAATAATGCAATGGATGCTTTGTTTTGGTCAAACTCTTGGAATAAAACTGAGTTTCCTCATTTGAAAATGGGTTCGACTCGTTAGTGCCAAAAATTCTGAATACAAGAATCTCCGTTTGCGCTGTAAATTAGCCGTCAGTAAATAAAATTTTACACATCAAAAGAAATGTCATGGAGGTAACCGGAAATGGAAAGACAGCAATTTCTCTACAGTCCATTCGGAAGGTCAAGAAACAAGTCCTTGAAGCAATTAACAATTCCAAGACCATTCAATTACAGTACTCGGCCCAAAGTCGACTTGGGTTACTGGTCAGGGAGTTTCAAAAGTTGAAATAATATTTTTTGAGTATAATCCAATGAACAAACACAAGAATGGAAGTATTTATTTTATTCCTCCAATTCTTATCACAAATCAAAACACTATTAAAATAGTAGCGTTTGAAAAAGTAGCTGCAGTTATCGCTGACATTCACTTCCTCTGAACTTCTCAGACAATTGTCAGCGGCAATTGTACTCAGGATCGTCAGCAATCCTCCGAATGAAGAGGCTGTCCACAAAATCGGACAGCTGAAATGACCACATATGGTGAGGAAGTTGAAAGAGGAGACTATTTGAAGGATAGTTCCCGTCCAAGGGTAACCAAACGATTACCTTGCCAGCATAGCCAAATCTAGAGTGAAATAATAAATTAATATTGTAAGTCATCAGTTAAATCAGGTTATATTACGAGCAGTTCGACTAAAAGCAGATTTCTGTGTATATCGATTGTACGTTAAAGATATTTATTTAAAATGAACTACATAAGTACTTACGCAGTTGATCCCTGAGTTACACAAGTCCTTCTGGAGGTCACAACGGCCGATCTGAACTTCCGACCAATATTCCGCTCTAGATAGTCAATGACCATAACTTCCTGTTTACGAGTTTACAACAATTCCTTTGAAATTTAGTTATTTATTTTGACCATCGAGTTCTCGCAGAATAATTATAATTATGTTTTGAATGACTCCATTTACTTCCAAGTTCAACTTGCAAAAGAGCTGTTCTTTGTAAATCAGCAAAATACGCATTGTTTGTAGCCTGTCCATTTGGCACAATCCCTAGAAAAGAGACCAACCTCCGCAAACCATAACTGTTGCGCCTGATTTGAGTGGAATTTCCTGGAGAACGTTTCGGATGCTCGTTGTCGTATATGCTGCAGAGATTTCCTGGCATGGTGATGTGGGTTCGCGGACTAACATTGTTGAACTGTCCAGTTCTTGCCTATAATCCTGCTCTGATACCTTTCATAACCCAGATCTACAGATGTCAGATTGAATTTTATGGAACAAGAATGTCTTTACCCGGGGGGATTCACGTGTAAATTGCCATTTTGTTACGAAATATGTACTACTCACAATTCTATCCACAAATTGGGTCATGGCGATTTCGTGAATACAATTAAAATATAATTGCCACAAATTCAAGCTTCACTGTTTTTACACATGTTTCTTAGAAATCATCTAACTCTGAATATAAAATGTGCATGTACACGTGCTGAGTGGTGGATAACGTACACACCCCTTTGCCCTTTGCAACTGCTCATGCGGTCTTCCTTTAAGAAAGTGAAATATATATTTTATATACATTAGCAGAGTCATGCTAGCTAAGGGGCTTAAAGCTTTTAGGTTTAGAGCTTCCAGATCTGGTGGTACGGGTTTTGATACTCGGACTCGGCAAGTGGTATGAGTATGGTTTTCTCCCACGTGGTTTTCCATACCTCTGGGTTATCTTCCCAGGCCAAATGGGTACTACTCTGCACGTACAAAAATTGAGGTATATACTTATAAATCGACATTGTAAAAATTTAAAATTGAATAAAGGAGGATATGGGCAGCCGCGCTAGAGGTCTCTTCTCTAGTGCAAGTGCGGCCTGAGATAAACTCCCATTTCATTTATTTTTATTTTTTTATTGACTTTTTTGTTGCGGATGTATCCTGATTTACATATTGTAAGGCCAATGAGGAAATTACCTAGCATATGTCAGAGCCAGATAACTTTTATTAATGTCATAAGCTCCATTGCCTAAATAGTTCAGTTTAACAACCAAATTGAATCTACTTGAGCTATTTATCAGCCACCGTGTACGTGTAAGCTACATAATATGAATGATTTGAATAATTCATTTCAGTCAAATGGTTAATATCCGTAGTGCAAAGCAGGTTAAGTGTGTACGTTTGTGTGAATTGAGATGTTTAGTTTTGTTGATTTGTAGTATCGATTTTAAGTAAACATGGAATAACAATAGTTAAGGTTTTTAGGTGATCGCGTCTGTCGTTTATTTATCCCGTGTGTTCTGAGAACGAACCAAAAAAGTACTTCCATATGCATGCGTTTTAGTATGAATTGCATTCTCATAATGTTTCTGGGGTGATAATTTGGATTTATGTCCTATTTCAAAAATGGTAATTATGTTAATAATGTACAGGATGGTCCATATCTTATAATATCACGGGAGTTAACTCATACAGTTTGTTAAGATCATATTGACCACCTTGTATAAAATATGCAACATATTGTAAAAGAATATGAACCAGAGTGTCAAAATATTTTCGTTAGAATCGATTTATGTCTACAACGGTTTCGGTGTATTCTGGAATGGAATAAAAACATTGTACAACACCGTACTTGGAATTTAATTTTACGTCGTATGTATTGCGCTAGCCAGAAAAATATTGTTCTAATCACTTGCAAAAGAGCAAAGAAGAATAATTTGTTTTGAATAATAAGTCGAATTAAACTGAGCTGAAATTAGTATTTGGTATTAATATGCTCATTATTTTTACAGAATTATAATAAGAAATTAAATGTTTCAGTTGCACTCTACCATCATAATTCATGAATTGTCCTTTTTCTAATTAGGAAATAAATACGCGCATAAAGGTAACAAAAAAGTAGTAAATCTTCCTTAAAACTTTAGACTCAGACACACAGAAGCAAAATAAATACTACTAGAATGTGGACATATTTCAGCGCAATTAAATGTCGAGAAGATTTTCGTATCGTGCGTAATACATATAACTATAACCGATAAGGAGGAATACACAAGAACACGGATTAGACTAAACCAGGCAAACCAACATAGTTATGCCATTCATAGTTATCGGCGGAGATTATATAAAACTATACACATGTTTGATTGTAAGGAAAACACCGAAATTCGGTTCAGTCGGCACAGTCCGTTGGCATCCGATTCGGATGCACTTCTTTCCACTTGTCAGTGAATTAACTACGCGTTTTTTGAAAAATCGTTTGGACAACAAAAATTGATAAAAATGATTAAACAAACACAGCTAATAATCGTATTGAAGAATATTTTTTTAATTTAACCGTGTGTGTGTTAATAATATTAAGCACGTTACTTCAAACGATTCCAAAAATTATTACACAATTAATTTTCCTACGAAAATGACCACCTATCCATCCGCCACCGCCCCCTCCAAGCCATTCGGTTGTGGGCCTCCAAAAGTTGATCTTCCAGCTACCCCAGTCGAACTTCATGTCTCTGCCAATTAATAAGTAAATTCGTTAATAATTGTTTATTTCTAAAAATTAGTTAGCAATTGGAGGCGGCAATTTTCTCGAAATTATCAACATCGATAGCTCTACGGATCTTCCGCAATCATAATTCGTGAACCTAATTTACTGCTAGACTAGATTAAACAATATATGGTGCATGAATATGCAGGGAGTGTGGGGTGAGTAGGAGGTTTGTATAGGGATTAGGGAATTATTTTCCGGCTACTGTTCCGGAAGAATTCCCTTAAATTTATATTTTCACTCCAAACCCAATTTTGTATCCTTATTTCGAGTCGTGAACGAGTTTGAGTAAAAAATAATTTTCCCGGGATTTTCCGGAAAAGTGACCGGAATTGATTTTCCTAATCGGTGAAGAATGAAGTCGAGGGTAGAAGTTTCGTTTCCTGCCACAGTACAATGGTAATTATCGTTAATATCGGTATTTACCAAGGTAATTACCGTTGATATCAGTATTTACAATACAGTAGTAATTACCGTTAATACCGGTAAATACCCTTGGAATTGCCGGTAATTACGTGCATGGTTTAAAAGAAAACTGTGCTTACTATTCCGCGCTTGCGTACAGACACTGCGCGTCCGCTCGGCGCGCTGCGCACCACAGGGTGGTAATTACGAATTGGTAATTACAGATCCTTAAATTACCGGTAATTACCAAGGCAAGTACCTTTTGGTAATTACCTTAGGTAATTACCGACGAATCCTGCTTCAAAGACTTCAAACGCATCGCATTACAGATGAAGCTTCAGGAGCCTGTCCCAGGCGTCCAGTAAGAGCCCGAACTTGCTGGTATAATAAACGCATTTAGCTTCCATTCCGAATCGCGTATGCGTTGAATCGGACGAAGACGGTCGTCTCGGGCAGGTGGCCGTTGGGTACAGGTTCTCATTCATACACAGCTATCTACTCAAGCGCCCAAGCTTGAATTTTGACGTGCGCGTGTTCTACGATATAATTGTACAAAATAGTATCTTAAAACCAACAACAAAACTGGTCTTCGAAGCAAGGTGGTTGCGAGGGCAGGGAATAAGTGCAGACTATTTTGACTTGGTTGTTCTTTATATTATTCTTTGCGTGTGAAAATTCTAATTGCTCAGTCATATTAACATGATTCGACTTCTTTGTGTTACAGGAACTTGCTGGACACGGACATGTTGTCTAAATCTGACCCAGTTTGTATTTTTTATATGAAGGATAATCGTACGAACAGTTACATACATGGAAGTGGGACGAACGGAAAGAATTCAAAATAATTTGAATCCTTCTTGGAATAAAAAATTCATTGTTGATTACCATTTTGAGGAGCGCCAGGTAAGTTATTTTTTACCCCGGATTTATGTTTAAGGTTCATCATTGGAATTTCTCATTTGAACAGAGATACTGAAGTTCTCAATTTATGACTGGGATTCCAGTACCCTCAATTTGGCCGAACAGGATTATTTGGGGTGCCTGGAATGTAGCTTGGGTGAAATTGTGGCAGCCCCAAACAAAAAGGTAATAATAATAATATATTATTCGATTCAGTCAAGTTTATTTCGTTTGTCCGTTTTAGTTAGTCAAATATGAATGTTGAAATTTGGTTTCAAAAGTTTGAGAGAAGTCTGGTGCTTCCCCCGAAATACATTGGGAAATCAAAGTCGGCTTCTTCCTTAGTTGTTGTGGCCGAAGAATTGGGAAGCAGCAAAGAAGTTCTTCACTTGAAATTATGTGGTCGGAAGTTGGACAAAAAAGATTTCCTGGGAAAAAGTGATCCATACTTGTTGATCTCCAAATTGTTGGACGACGGGACGTACTCGGATGTTCATAAGACAGAAATTATTAAGAATAATTTAAACCCGGAGTGGAAACAATTCACTATTCGTGTGGCTTCTCTGACGGGTGGACAACCTGAGAGGAAACTCCGCTTCCAAGTTTCCGACTGGGATAGCGATGGGTCCAGTGACCTGATCGGAGAATTTGAAACAACTTTCGTAGAATTGATCGCTGGTGAGTAATCTTTTGAATTTATTCAAGAAGCCGTTTACGTGAAGCTAGGGCTTAGGTAGCGTGCATAAGACATGTCAAAAGTAACCATAGTTAACAATTCCGCTCGATGTTATGACTTCAGAAAAACCTGCTAGGTGATGGGTATATGCGACACTAGGTATATAAAGCTTTACAACTATTGATTTCTTGTATTGCTGCCGCAACTTTTGGACAGAATAAATTATTCGTTTGTGGTGTAGTACAATATCAACTAAAAATTATTAGCAAGACTAAAACAATTTGGAAAAAATTACTCGTGGTATATATGTATATTAAGGAGGAGGTCTAGAAAGGAACAATAAGGTACTGCCAAGCTATCTAAACCATGCCGACTAAGCCAGTGGTGGCCTATATAGCGGTCGACTCCACGAAAAGAAGAATGTGTAATTTGTACCTCAATAAGACATGACATTTTAGGTCGTATACTGCAGTCAATCGTACACCTGACTGTGACCTCCAGAGGTCACTGACCTTGAGATATCGGTCACCTCATAACCGTAAAAACGACCCGTACAAATGTTGTTCCACTCAGTGAGACAAACAACTTTTCCCTCTACCATTTTTCTCTGCGGTCAACACCCGAGGTCACAGGTGAGCCAGAATAGAGATGAAGAGACAGACCGAAGAGAGGGGTCCGAGGAGGTATGCCGGTACTAGGCACCAGGCAACTTAAAACCCATCCTGGGATACGCACCTCAGCTAACCCCTGACCAGATCCTTACTGTAGCTTGCGAACAAACATGACCCCTCGACTTCATTCTTCACCGATTAGGGAAATCGAGTCCGGTCGCTTTCGGTCAATTTCCGGTAAAATCCGGGAATGCTTTCTTGCATTGTTTCGTCGATTTTAAGTCTCATTAAACAAGATTAGACATCATTATCACCACGATTAGATACTCAACCACCCAACGAACGCAAAGCAAATTTTTTACTAATTTTTTTGTTTTGAGTTTGGCACCTAATTATGGTGATAATGATGTCTAATTTTGTTTAATGCGACTTTAAATTGATGAAACAATGCAAGAACGCATTTCCGGTTTTTACCAGAAAGTGACCGAAAGTGACCGGAACCGAGGGGTTATGTTTGTTTGTAAGCCACTATAATTCCCCTCCTGCGCGGCAAGTCATCAGTGCAACGATCTCTTCTTTAGCTTGGCCCCCAAAATAGAAAGCAGGAATGCTAAGGTAACAAACCTATCCAACTTGATAATCGCATATTAATGATGCGAAATCAACATTCGGAGCACATATCTTAATATTGCGGTCATCAGGCTAGCTTCACGTAAAACACGTAGTCAATACATGAACATTAGAGATTCGTGGCTTATAGAATATTCCGCACCACTTTACGAACTATGCACAAAATATTGTCTATTCAGCCATTATTCCGGTAATTAAATAAAATAATTAAATCTATTTTGAAACATTTCAGCCGCTAATGAAAATCGTGGAAGTTTCAACTTGATTAATCCGGTTAAGAAAGCTAAAAATAAAAGTTACACTAATTCTGGTCTTCTTAACATTAATTGGCTCCGAGTCGAAGAAGAGAAATCATTTCTGGATCACATTCAAAACGGAGTTCAACTTCATTTCACGGTTGCCATCGATTTCACTGCCTCAAATGGGAATCCTAATCATCCACAAAGTTTACATTATCGAAACCCTAGCGTGGACAATCAGTACAGTTTGGCCATCAAAGCTGTTGGTACGTACATTTCAACATTTCATTAATCCTTCTTACGTTATCCACGTTTTAAGGAACAACATATTTGGATTCCTTAGGAGAAATTATTCAAGACTATGATAGTGACAAGATGTTCCCCGGATTGGGGTTTGGTGCTAGGATTCCCCCAAATGGACTTGTTTCCCATGAATTTTGTTTGAATAGAAATCCTCAAAGTCCGTTATGTCAAGGTGTGGCTGGGACTTTGGAAGCTTACCACCAATCCCTTAACACTGGTAAGTTACTAACGCCCGAAACAAAATAAACCTGTCTGAGGCGACCTGGTAAAATTCTGAACTTACGATACGAGCTGTAGACGCTCTGGCGGTCGCCGACTCGACATTTACATTCACCTTCCTTTTCAGTTATACTTTCTGGACCAACTTATTTTGCTCCCGTGATTAATCACGTGGCTCGCTTCGCTTCGTCTTACCAAGATGGCCGCAACTACTTCGTCCTTCTTATTACTACGGACGGGATAGTTTGCGGTAGGTCTAAATCTGAAACCACTAATCTGTGTTTTCTAGTCAGTCTGGCGTATCCTCTAGTTCAGTTTATATCACGTATTTCAAAGTTTATGTTATTTTTTTTATATAGATATGGATGCCACTAAGGATGCTGTTATTCAAGCGTCGCAATTGCCATTGTCCATAATAATTATTGGCGTTGGAAATGTAGATTTCTCTGCCATGGAATTTTTGGACAGCGATAGCAAGCTTCTAAGCCATAATGGTCGCACTGCTGTCCGCGATATTGTTCAGTT
>JAQFYE010006541.1:0-10684 GCA_034694305.1 Protaphorura glebata
CTACATTCATTGATTTATTGAGTTTGCATAATCCGGATTAGAAAAGCCAGTCCTGGGGAAACTCGGGACTCAAAACAGCATTCGTGCCGGTCTTTTCGCCGTATCCATTGGATCTCTGGATTTTTGCAATTCTCCACAACGGATAAAAATGCCACTTACTCGGTCACCAAGGAGAAATTCTTCAAATGGCTCAGATAGCACCAAAATTCAACATACACAAGAACAGGACTCGCAGAAGGACATGTTTGATACAAATGATGATGCACTATTCGCTGCGATAACATCTAGTCCTCCAAAAATAAATAATGGACCAAATTCAAACCTGAATTCCAACCCTTTCTCAATTCTCACGTCAATATGGCAAAAAACTACACATACTTCAACCCCTTCATCACTTCCATCAAAATCAGCTTCAACTTCTGCATTACAAATTGGAGCACCTTCTGTTTCAAATCATGATTCCGTTGAATCATCATCAAGGACAATTATCACTGGGAACCGGAAACGAACTCACGAATCACCTGCATCAACTGAAGACTCAACTGTAAAACGCTGTAAGACTTCCAATATAATTTCTAAACTGACAGAGTTAGATGTAAACAAAGTATTGTCTATTCACAATTTTGTTGAAGAGTATGATTCTGACAAACTGGTCAAAGAGTACATTGATTTTTTACTAAATAATCCAACATTTTTACCAGTAATCCCCGAGAAAGCACTCATGAAGGAATATTTGGATCTGAAGACTGATGTGAGAATTCCAGTTGATTTTTTCATCCCAATAATTTCTAATTTTATGTCCTTCTTTCAACTCAAATATTTTCAGAATAATGTTGGGAATGCGACAGTACGTCGAGTCACACTTTTCGACCCAAAAATTAATTTCCACGTTCCACAATTCGCCTACCATTCAGAAAAGGGTCTGCGTAAATGTACTGAACTGAAATCTTCGTTTGTAATTCAATTGCAAGGCTTAGCAATTGCGGAGGCCGATTTTCAAATGGAATTCATGATTTACAAAATTATGGACGAAATTCTTAAATTTCTTGAAACTACTAACGTTGACACTGAGAATCGAGACGATGTTTTCTGCTACATTTTTTCAGTGGGTTATTTCAAAGCCCAAATAGAATTTGCAAGAACGTACCCTATAAAAAATATAAACTGGGATGAAAGGGAAAGTAAAGTGAGACACATACTCCCATTATGGAGACGAAATAACCAAGAGCCTCCAAATTTTATTCACAACAGATACGCCATTAACATAACTGATAGGATCGAACAAGGTAGAGAGATTTTTGAAGGTGAGAAAGTAAAAATCGAGCATGAGAATTTTCTTAGCATTCTGATTAATGCCGAAAAAGATTTGCCTGAAGAAGAAATTCGAAACGCGTTGCAAATAAAACGAGCATTTCATTGACGATTAAATCTGCAAATCTTCTACATTCATTGATTTATTGAGTTTGCATAATCCGGATTAGAAAAGCCAGTCCTGGGGAAACTCGGGACTCAAAACAGCATTCGTGCCGGTCTTTTCGCCGTATCCATTGGACAGAGTGAGATGTTTACAAGATGAAAACCGGTCTTCATCCAAGGTTAATTTATGTACATATCCTAATACCAGGAATCATTGCATTATCAAATAATAATAACAAGTTTTCTTTTTTTTCTTGTATTTCTGTGCATTTTTTTGGAAGCGATTGATTTTTCAGTGCTATAACGCAGTTCCAAGAAATAATCACCTGCATTTTTCCATGTAGTGATAACTAACTTTACTTGAATTGGTCCAAACTTATATCAAAATGTAATTGTCTACATCATTCTCGTACACCCTGTATATTAATATTTATGTCGTAATTATCCTTCTTAAATTATTGCAAAGTGTCTGTCATCAAGAGCACTATAATGTAATCACCAGATGCACACATCTGTCTAATTATATCCTTTCTAGTGTTTCCACAAACTGTGACTATTTTCCACACCTCTGCGTCTAGTCAGTGTGTCCTCAGAACTTGCTCAGACAAGAAAATACGAATCTATTACTACAAACAATAAATTCGAAATGATTTGTGATTTGACAATATTAATATTTCTGGGTCTCGTGACTACGACTGTCTGTAAAATTCTTCCTCCTTTTGTTGGAAAGAGTGACTCTGAAAACACGTGTTCTAGTGTCTCAGATTGGTTGACGCCATCTTTGTTCCCAGAACTCATTCCGCCAACAATTCGTTTTTCCTGGGGAGAAAAAAAGACAATTCCATCAGAATTCAGGCCATTCTTGACCTGGATCAAGTATAAGGGTAACTATCCGGACGGCCATTCTGTGAATGAAATAGTGAAAACCACGGGATTGAATCTCGTATCTTTGTCAGAATATGAAAAGAGTACACCAATAAAACCTTGGATTGGCTACTCAGATGGTGAATCATGTTTCGGGTTTAAACGACTCAAGAAATCGGCACTATGCCCAACAAAATCTTACCAGAAATTTAATGATCTCCCTTCCATCGATCTACTCACGGATAAAAAGGTGAATCATGAAATTTCAAGAAAATTGTCTCGCCAAGGGTTCGGACATGTCATGCCACCTACATTTACATTACCAAAAGAGATGGCTGAATTTAAAAGAGAGTGGGAAAAAAACCCGGATAAAGTTTGGTTAGTAAAATCTCGGTTAAGAATTAGTGGAGAGTCGGATGGAATGTACCTCATCACCCATCCAAATCAAATCATCAATCCAGATGAAAAAAATATCATTGCACAAAAATACACAAGTGATCCATTTTTATTTGAAGGAAGAAAAACGGAGGTTAAACCCATGGTTCTTGTCACATCCATTCTACCACTCAGGGCTTACATTCATTACAACACTCCAATTCAAGTGGGTTCCGGAATATTTACCATGAATAAAACTTCTATCAATGACCCATGTGTCCATTTTCGATCCATTTTCAACCCTCGTTGCTCAAACCTTCAAAATCTACCAACATTCAATCAATTCCTTTCTACCTATTTCACGAAGGAACAAGGGCAAAATTTAAAAGACGATATAAAGACGGCTGTTCAACTATATCTGCTCTCCTGGATTGCAAATCCAGAAGTACAAAAGAATGCGGGCAGAAAATTCCAGCACAACGGCTACAAAACACTTCGCTTTGATTTTGTGCTGGATTCAAGTAGAAACCCTTGGCTGGTTGATATCAATGCTCAAGGAACTTATGAAAAGCATTATCATATATGGCTGGATATCCTCAACGTTGTCGGATTTCATTTGCCACCGTTTTTACCAGAAGAACTTCAGCAAAGTATTTCTAAGCAAAATCATTCGAGTTTTATTTCCCCGAGCGCACCCGTTCACTTCCCATCATGGTTATACGAACCTTGGAATTGGAATGTGTCTGAAATAGTTGAAATGTCAGAAAAATCAGCAGAACTGTATGGGACAACATTTCTGAGCGAATATGACATCAAACAACTTGTGATCGCGGAGAATGAGTTAGTCAGAACAGTTTCATTAGAACGAATACTTCCTAATTCCAATATGAAGCGATTTCAAAATATGTTCGAACCCAACACAAGTGCTTACAAGTACATTCTCCTTTTCAATACTTGGCATAAAAAATATGGTCAGGGAAATCGTTCAGAAGGTATAAATAAATTAAGACACCTACTCAGAAATGTTGGATCCAGAATATTTTCTTTGTAAGACAAAAGAAACCATATCAATTATTAATTGTCTTTTCATCGAAAATGCTAGAACATAGCAATTTAAATACTGTATAAATGTAATCAAACGAGATGACAAATGCATTCAATAAATACTTAATTGGTTTTGTATAGATATAGTGCATACTGTAATATATTCTGCATTGACGACATACATTTTTTTGAAATTCAGTCTGTACAGTACTGTACGTTTGAAGTATTTGTGGTGCGCGATGGCCGTTCCCGCAAAGAAATCCCATGCACTTTACATTACGATCGAGGCCAAAGTCAGGTTTCGCACACCACACTTAGATTGCACCCACATTATGTCAGCGATCCCAATTTCTTTATCCGCTCTCCCAATGTGTGACTAAAAAAAATTTTCAATTCGTGAGCCGCAAAGTTTTCCAACATTCGGTCTTACCGTATCCGTACAAACAATTACAATTCAGCTTGGAAAAGGAAACAATGTATTATTACCTATAATAAATTATTTGTTATCTTGCTGAATCTTTTATTCAACTGTGAAGGTGACCACTGAACAGAATATCCTTGTAGGAATAATGGAGAAATGGGAACTACTCTCTTTTATTTGTTCATTACATTATCCCGAGATCGCTTTTGAATTTATAGATTCCATCTTAAAGTCCGTGGCAACCAAGGTTTGAATTTTTCAATGTGAAGGAAATCATTTCATATCCGTATCCGATGGTTCTACAAAATGTGTCCAATATTTGTGGAAGAAATAATTAATTCCGGGCCGCTACCAAACCCGCTCCCGCGCCATCTATTCCGCCCAAACAAAATAAAAGTAGGAAAAACAGACGCTACGCGGCGACTCCGTCCACCAAACTAGACACAGTAATAGATAGAGATGGACCGGGTAGTGGTACCCGGCAAATACCGGGTACCGGGTAGTTGGTCCCAGCCGATGGCCGGGTAACGGGTACCCGGCCGGGTAATTTTTTTTGGTACAAATGGAATGTCTATGGAAAGCCCGCGAAATCGCGATTCGTCCTGTTGTTCGAAAGACGTCGTTTGACTCGCCATACTCACTGCACAGCTCAAGGAGAGGATCGACAGAATGAAACCTTATAAATAATAAATAATAAATAAATAAACCTTATTCTATTCTATTCTGTTCTAACCTATCACGTTGATGGTAAAGTGAAATTAATATTACTTTTAAGAGGGATGTAATTTAATTTCACTGATATCCGAATGTCGGTTGTTGTAACAGACCATTATAATGCGTAATACCCAATAAAAGTTGAGCTTCAATTTTACCGATTCCATCAATTGACTATCTGAGGGGAAATGGAGGATTTAACAATTTGCTCGATTTACAACGCTAGAAAATCGAAAACGAAAGATAAATGCGTTCAGCATCAGGCACATGAGTCATTTATGGTCCTCTTGTTTACAGCAGTTTATTCCGAAAAGATTGACCAAATAAAAAAAGCCTTATCTATTTTGAAATTTTCTCGCAGAAATAAGTGGTAAGGCAGGATCAGGATATCCTTGATTTTAATCAGATATAAATCAATTGATTTTTTAAAAAAGATCATTGATTAAATTAAAATCAAAAATTGATTTTTTTAAAAAATGATCAATTCTGAAAGAATTTAAAAAAATCATTGATTAAATTAAAATCAAAAATTGATTTTTTTAAGAAATGATCAATTCTGAAAGAATTTTAAAAAAATCAATTGATTTAAATTTGAAAATCAATTATTTGAATCAATTTATTTAAATAAAAAAATCGAGATTTAAATAAAAATAATAAATCACGATTTAAATAAAAAAATCATGATTTAAATAAAATAAGATGATGATTTAAACAGAAAAAATCATGATTTAAATAAAATAAGATCATGATTTAAATAGAAAAAGATCATGATTTATATTGCTCCTAAAAAACGAATATAAATCTGATTTAAATAAAAAAAATCATGATTTATATTGCTCCTAACAAATCAATATAAATCTGATTTAAATAAAAAATAATAATTTTTTTGACTTAAAAAAATCATGATTTTTATACACCCTTTGAATTTCATGCCGTTACTGGATCGAAAAGAAAATCTTTTAAAATGGTGTGTCAAAAATCGAACAGTTTTTCGACTTTGGCGAATCTGGCAAGAAAGTACTCGTCTGCTCCAGCTAGTACTGGCTATAACGAGAGACTGTTATCCGAAGCTGGAAACATTTATGAGGCAAAAGGAATCGACTAGCGCGGTCTAATGGAGGAATGCTTACTTTTCTCCACCACAACATAAAACGCATTGAATTTAACTATTAGAGCAAGAAGAGAGAATGAAATAAACTGTCCAAGGAATGTAATTCGTTATATTCGTTATTTTATCAAAAAATTGTAATATCAGATGTTGTGGAATCTGTGCATAAACATTTAAAGTACATATAGTTATACTACCAGGAAAACACTGTTTTTCGGACAGGCAGAGCAAGTAATAAATAAACTTAAAAACTCATCCGATTTTGAAATCTACATTTCTCTACCATTCCATAGATACCCGACTTGCACCAAAAAAAATTACCGGGCCAGGTCCGGGTAGTCTCGACCGGGTACCGGGTACCCGGTCCATCCCCGGAAATAGATAATAAAACAGCGGTTCACATTTTATTTGCACACCTATCAATGGCTCTCGCCTCTTACTCGAGCGTCATAAAAATTTGGAATTTGGCATTCCTACTCCTTGGATATAACACTCCAAGAAATGAACGGCACATTCTCAAAAAAATTTAAAATGCCGAAGAAATTGAGTTTGAAGTGGATTTGACAATTCTGGAACTTTCCGACATCTGATTCTCAAGAATCCAGTTGCCAAGCAGATGAAAATGGATGGAATTACGGTATCTCGAAGCACAGTTACTAACATACTCGTTGCTGTAGGATTTCGTTGCAATCACAAAAATATCGGGCTCTCACCCCCCGCTGTAGAGCATAAATCTCACAAGAAAAACAAGCAAAACAAGGAAAAATAGAAGTTTGGTGAACGGTTCATGGTGGTTGGCGCAAGTCGTGGAGTCATCCCTCTCATCAAGTTGGCACAAAATGTATCAACTAACTCGGAATACTTTATTCAGCACGTGTTGAAGCCAACTTCGGAGAGATAAGTCGCAAAATTATATACATGAGAAAAATTTTCCACCGCGGCGCAGGTTTGACGCTCACATCCCAGAAGGCCACCCGCTGTGCAGGAAACTTGAGGTCAAAACTAGGAGTGACCGTCATACCCGAGGCAGACATTCCTGTCAAAAGCCCTGACATCAGTCTCATAGACTTTTATGGAAGTTGAAGCGGGCGTCAACACTAGATGGCGTTCGGAAACATCCGAAACTGGAATCGATTAATGTTTCCATGGAAACGGTAACGAATGTTGTCGATTCTTGGAAACGACCTTTACGTATGATTGCTAGGATGCACGGGGAATATACCGAGCAAAGAAAAAATATTCATAAGCGAAATTTGTAGTTTTCATGAATTATTGAACGTGTGCAAATAAAATGTGGACAGGGTTTAGTATTCATTTATTATTTATGTTTTATTTATTTATTTATTCATCACAACACCCAATACAATGGTCAAAATACACACACATAAAATGGAATCACGTAAGAAGACTCTTCATGACCGAATTTATGTGTTGCGTAAGCAAGACATTATGTGAATTTGTTGTCTGTCTGTCCACACCTTTCATGCAGTAAACGTTGACGGATTTTGACGAAATTTTCAGGGTGGCTACACAAGGTCACGAGACACAGGGAGTGTTGATATGACCTCGCCAGGTGACCTCTAACCCAAGGTCACCAGAGGTCACATGCAGTAAATGTTGACGGATTTCAACAAAATTCACAGGGCAGGTACACAAGGTCACAAGAATCACCAAGTGTTAATATGACCTTTCCAGGTGACCTCTGAGGTCACCAGATGTCACATGCAGTAAATGTTGACTGATTTCAACGAAATTCACGGAGTAGGTACAAATGGACATAAGAATCATCGACTATTAATATGACCTCGCCAAGCGACCACTGACCGAGGTCAAATTTTCAAAGTTGGTCGAGATGGGCTGAAACGTGTTAAAAAGGAATAAAAAGTGGGTGTCCCCGAGCCAGGTCACCATCTAGCTATACGCAGTATCTATGTTCCTATGAAAATTTCTATTTGGAATTAGGAAACACATATCTACTCGGTCTTACTGCGCGTTTATGATTGTGTGGAGGATAATTTCAAAGATCAGTCGCTAGTCGCTAGACATATGTATACAAACATGTTGTCTTCAGGATAAAAACCGGTCTTCCTCCAATGTTAAGTTATGTACATAGCGTAATACCAGGAATAATTATATTACAAAAATATTAAAAGCAATCTTCTGTCAATCCACTTTTGATTTTTTTCTTGTTGTATTTCTATGAATTTATGGATGATTTCTGCTTGTAGTAATAATAAACTTTTAGGAATTCATTCGCATGAAAATCCCTAGTTTATTAATGCATTAATAAAAATGTGGATTTGAAGAAACAAATGACTCGAGTATTAGAGAGCAGACATGAAAAGACTGGTCGTACAAATGAAGTACTCTTTTTGTGGCTATCTCTGAATATTCGGTCTAAAAAGTTCCCGAGGTTGGAGGTCCACTCTGAGAAAGTTGAAAATGATGGGTTAAAATTCATACCGAATTTGTCATTTCAAGTCCATGTTAAAAGCCAGCGGTTAAATGGATTAAAGAAATTTTAAAAAAAATTCATAATAATTTTCTCCGTCCAGCACTAGATTGGAAATGCCAAATAACTTTAACTTTTGGAAAACCAAAATCTGAAGATAAATGATTATATATAAATAAATAAAAAAGGGATTCGTCTGTGCGCGAAAATGTTGTTCAAATATGTGTTCGACTCGTCCGAAAAATTTTGTAAATTCATTGTGAGTGTGACTGGAAATTGGAAGGAATTGTCCACACACTTAGGCACAAATATGAAATTCGTCGAGAAGGCAATGATGGAATTATAAATTCTTAATGGATTTGGATTTATGGTCAGTTCAAAGAAGCGACTCACATAATTTTCATTCACAATCCATCAATTTCGAGAACCGAAAACTTGATTCTCTATTCTTGGTATTCACTGATTTATATTTCCCGCTTTCATGTTGTATCAAGTTGCTTGTACTCAGAAATTCTGCGAACCCTCACTTCACTGAATTGCATTCTAATCCGCACAATTTCATAAATGGACGAGTCAATAAGGAAAACCGGTTTTCACATTATGTATATATATGTTAAATCACAGTCAGCCACTGATTTTAGTGCTAATTTACTCAACCGTTTAGGGTACAAATACTCTGCATCCATTCTTCTTAAAATTCAATACAGTTTTGAAATTAAGAGTGAATCTTTGGGATTGACAAAATTATTTTGTTTCAAAATATTTGACTACCGCCAGTCAATCTAAAATGAAGTCCAGTTTGTTGCATTTTGCCCTTCTAATATTAATTCTGGTCACCTTAATGAATTTGGCATCAGCGGATCCGCCCGTCACTCCAAAAGATAGAGCGGCTCTTAGGAAGGTCAATTTTGAAAAATATGTTCCTGCAACGTCACGCGCTAATTAATTTGTATAGTCTGTCGTATATTTAGTTTTAAATAATAGTAACTAAAATATTTATTCTAATAGTTTCGACCACAAGTTGAGCATTTTTTACCACATGACTGGATGAAAGAGGATTGGTATTTACTCCGTTGGATTAGACGTAAGTCAGATTTACAATCATTTTCCAAATCACAAATTAGCCGTTTAACCAACAAACAAATTTTTAGAAAAAAAGTATGACTTGGAAGGAGCCAAGGAATTATTGGAAAAGGTTAGCAATACTTTTAATGGCCATAAATTTTGCAAGACAGAATATTTACTGAACTTGAGCATTGATCTTGCATGTGGACTTCAGAATATTGAATGGAGAAAACAAAATAGCATGGACCACCTGAAATATGATCCGAAATCCGTTTATGGCAGAGATTTCCCAATTACGTTGCCTGGAGTGGACAAAGAAGGACGACCAGGTAAATTCCTAAACCTAAAATAATATGGGCATTAATCGACAGCTGGCCTATCGACTATCCAGTCTTACTTGCACGTACATATATACAGGATCACGCATAACATGTGCCGCCCCCATCGGCATCGGCAGTTCAACCCATGATCACTTAGAAAGGTTCCCTCGTTAGATCCGCTGATAAGATTCCATAAAATGTATGTCATATTTTGTCTAACTTGTGTTATGCGCGACCCTGTAATGATTCAAGAGAAACTGGTTTGACCAGGACATGGCACATATTGAAACAATGAATTATTATATTTTGGGGAATATATTAATGCACGATAAATAATCCGATACGCACGATGGATTAACCAAACCGCCCGACGAAAAAACCAACTCCCACGACGAAATAACCAACTCGCACGATAAAATAACCAACTCGCCTTTTTTTTCTTGAATTTCAATACCTTTAGGTTAGGTTAGGTCAAAAACAGCCTACAAGAGATCTGACGCACTTAACCTAACAAAAATTTGCACGAGTGAACTAACCTAAATAGCTAAATTAAAATTAAATTATGCGACCAAGAAGTGATGAATGATATGTGATGAATGAGGAAAGCGATTTTAATTTAGCATTAGATTAGTTCGTACAAATTTTTGTTAGGTTAAGACAATACATATTACAGTATGTGGAAAGGTGCCCCAATCTATCGTTCGTTTGGGATTATTTATCGTGCGTTTTGGTTAATCTATCGTGCGTTTAGGGTTGTTTATCGTGCGTTTTGGTTAATCTATCGTGCGTTTAGGGTTATTTATCGTGCGTTTTGGTTAATCTATCATGCGTTTGGGATTATTTATCGTGCGTTTTGGTTAATCTATCGTTCGTTTGGGATTATTTATCGTGCGTTTTGGTTAATC